>CATOHL010000027.1:0-45688 GCA_951800025.1 Oligia strigilis | reverse complement strand
GTTTAAGGTTAATAACTTCACTGTATTGTCTGTTTCCACAAATATAAGATTAAGATTAAGTTATTCTAGGATGGAAGGTGAACGATATGGGATTATGAGTCACGCGCACGGTATGTTGCCGAACTACGAACTGACTGTTGCGATGTAAATGCAATAATATAAATGATGGTAACATACTGAGCGGGTGGCGCAATAATGATGACCCAGGTAAACGTGCTGTACGGTGGTTGACCCGTACATGCTCCCGGGGGCAAAGATAGGGGTTAGTATGATAAAAGATGGAGATGAGATTTACAAGATGATAAACAATATTCGGCTTATCAACTATATGACGGGGATAAGGATTAGTATTGAGTGATTAACAATAATTCGAACGATTACGAGTAGTTGCTGGAACTTAGATCGGGAAGGGAAAATACGCGAAAAACAGGGGACGAGGCCCTATCTTCTGTTTGCAAACACTCGCTAGATTTAATAAGATTTTTTGGAACACTTTCACTCTTTGCACTTTTCAGTTTGACTAAAGATTGCCTTTTTTCCCTAACCACACTACACTCACTTATAATACTCTCATTCCCGGGATGCGGAGAAACGGCGGCAGATGCCCCTTCAGCAGGCATCGAGGATTCTCGAAGTGTTGTCCGTCTGTAACGCCGCCAACAGTATATCGCCGCAGTTATCAGGATTCCAAAGATTAGAGCATACAAGACGCTATAAAGATGTACGTCGTGATAGGATATTTTATCACTCAATGGTTCAGCTTGTTTCAGGATCTCAATGTTCTTCTGTATATCTTCAAATTGTCGCAATATTTCAGAATTATTAGGATTAATTTCAGGAGATTCAGGGATAGATATGTTGAAGATATGATTGATAGGTGATATTTGTGGCGCAATAATTCTTGCACCAATATTCATTTCACTAGACAGCCTTTTATTGGAATGGACAACGAAATTGTCCGTCTTTATCATACAGCCTTCCTCCACATTCAACAGACCTGCATTTATCAATTTCACGGCGGTAATTTCACCGTCACAAAGAAGTTTAAAGTTGCATTCGTTGCAACAAAAATAATAATATTTATTATCCGCTGTTAATTCCTTCCAAATGTTTTTGCAAGGGGCTCTAATAGTTTCACAGGTTCTTGTGTGTGGGATCGTTTCACACAAGCTGTGATCATCTTTTAAGATATTTATAGGATTTTTTGTCTGACATAAAATCAGCCTAGGATTTTGTCTTAAGCAAGACTGGAGATCAGCATCAGTGAGGGTTACGTATGAGTCCTTTCTGAGGTTAATGGCAGCATAACTTGAGATAACTTTCACATGTATCATGTCGTGGTTCGATAATCGTGGGACTGGGATGAGGTTAAAGATTTCGTAAAGATCTCTTTCGATGAGGGGTATCCTTATTTCAATAATCAAGTACTTACTATAGTACTTAGTCCGCACTTTTATCAAGTTGTAGAGATCCTTGAGATTAAAGTGGTTGACAGGAAGTACCATGTCTTTAGGGATATGTGCTGATATAGAACTTAATTCCGTTCTCAGCTGTTTAGGAGATATCAGGTGGAAGTCTAATTTTCCATTGTAAATATTAGTTACCGTATCTAGAATGGAGTCTTGTATTTTCCTGAGGCTATACAGTAAGTTATTCGCCGTCAGAGCGGAGGCTAAGAAATCGGTAACTAGAGTCATGTTCTGTACATGGCGTTGAAGATCTTGATAGGATTCTTTAAGATAATTAAACTTTTGATTTATCGATTTATGATGTTTGCTCGCAGCTTTCTCCATTCTTTTCATAAGATTGAATTCAGCTTCCACTATTGAGGTTTGGTTTTTCCAGAGGTTATACAAATGTTTATTATTTTCTTTCAAAAGGTCGATGTCTTGCGCGTATTTCTCAGCAAAACGCTGGTCTAGCACGCCAAACAAACTATTTGCAACGTAGCCGACTCCGTCTATCAGACCGCGACGCCGGCGCCGCCGCTCGTCTCCAGTTACAAATGATTCATTCATTGTTAACATACTATCATAGTGTTTAATTTCTGCGAACTCGTGCTCGAGTTGTAAGATGATACCGTCGCAAGGTGTGTGTTCTTTAATAGTGGAGCATAATGTTTCAAGATATCTGATATACTTCTCGAGTGCCGCCGCGCCTTCTTTGTAGGGATATGTGTCATAATAAACAATTAAACGCCAATCGTCTCGAATAAGATGCATGTTGGAGGTTTTATCGAAATAAACGCTGTTGTTGCTCAAAGGGGTAAAATTATAAGATGCCTGAGATAAGTTTATTAGTGACAATAAGAATAGCGTTACTGACAAAGCTATAGTCGAGAATGACATACGCTTGGGATTTTTCTTCCTTGGTGCTGCATCTTTAACCTTCGTGTCACTAGGAGGATCGTTGTCTCTGTTCGCTGGTAATAGAGATAGCTTGACAACAGGCCGTTTTAGGAAACCATTTTTGGTTTTAAGGGTAACGACTCTAACATGTCCATCAGAACCAGGATGCAGTTCTACCACACGCCCTAGAGCCCACTTCCCAGGCGGGAGGTTTTCATCTTTGATGATAACAATATCGTTGAGCCTGAGATTCTTTTGAGGTTGTCTCCATTTAGCCCTAATGGATAACTGTGAGAGATATTCGTTTTTCCACTGGACCCAAATATCTCTATAGATTTTTTGTACCAAGTGCCACCGAGTCCTAAGATCATTTTCGGTTTCAAATATCGTTAAGGTAGGCCCACTTGCAAGAAAGTGTGCCGGAGTTAAAAAGTCTATGTCTTCGGGATCCTCCTTCAAAGGACAAAGTGGCCGAGAGTTTAAACAACCCTCGAGTTGAGATAGAAGGGTACTATATTCTTCGTAGGTGAGTTTTTGCTCACCGACAACACGCTTAAGGTGATGTTTTAAACTTTTCACCGCAGCTTCCCAAAGTCCGCCAGCAGAAGGCCATGAAGGAGCATTAAAATGCCACTCAATGTTCATTTCCGAGACGTTAGATAATGTTTCTTGGTTTGATAAGATTTCTGAGATTTCTAAGATTTCTTGTTTTAGGATCTTGCTAGCTCCAATGAAGTTAGTTCCTTGATCACTGTAGATGTGTCCAGGAACTCCTCTTCTGGCTGACATACGTCTGAGCGCAGCAATAAAAGCCGACGCTGTGAGATCAGATACGAGTTCTAAATGTATGGCCTTTGTAACCATACATACGAATACTGCGACGTATCCTTTATTTGTTTTGATGCCGCGACCTTTGTTCGCTTTCACTAAAACATGTCCAGTATAGTCAATACCGGTATGATAAAAGGGTCGACTAGGGTTTAATCTGGATGAAGGTAAGTCACCCATGAGTTGATGTTGTAGTATGGGATAATGTCTTCTACACTTTACGCACGTTCTTAATCGTTTTTTTGTAGCGCGATTCCCTCCAATTATCCAATATTTTTGTCTTATAAATCCACTCGTCATTTTCACTCCGCCATGGAATACTAATTTATGGGATTCGTCTATTATAAGATCAGCTAATTTAGTTTGATTTGGGATGATAATGGGATGCTTCATTTCGGGGTCTAAACTCGAATGGTTTAGCCGTCCACCAACACGGAGTACTCCACGGCTGTCTAAGATAGGATTGAGATTCAAGATCTGGCTTTTCTTGCCTAAAGGTTCGCCTTTTTCAAGTTGAGATATTTCCTTGAAAAAATATTCTTGTTGCACATATTTTATTAACATTTCCGTTGCTCGTTTGAGGTCATGCAGAGTAAGATAGTTTTCACGTTTCTTTTTGTAAATCAAGATGTCGTTGAATTTGTTTACATAGGCTAAAACTCGAATGATTTTCTTATAACTGCTGTATTTCTCTAATAATTGTTTTATAACTGAATTGCTAGAGTCAGCAGTAATAGCGTTTACTAGCTTTTTCTTTCTGAGGTCTTCAGTTGTTTTATATAAGATAGGTTCAGGTTCTTTTTCAGGATTGTATTGAGGTAACCAATCGGGTCCGTGCCACCAAAGTGAATGATTTGCTAGATGGGATGCAGTTAGACTACGGCTAGCGCAATCTGCGGGATTTTCTTGGGATTTCACATACCGCCACCTATTCTTTGGGATAATTTCGCAAATCATTTTTACTCGATTGGCAACAAAGGGTTTCCATTTCTCCGGTTCCCCATTTATCCATCCTAGGACTGCCATGGAATCTACCCAGCCATAAGCTTGGATTTTGAGATCAGATAGGGATGAGATTATTTTGGCCATAAGTTTTGATAATAAAACAGCTCCACTAAGTTCCAAGCGAGGTATCGATTGAGATTTTTTCAGAGGTACCACTTTAGATTTTCCTGCAACAAGGGTTACGTACGTCTTGTGATTTCTTGTGATTTTACAATAAACCACACAAGCGTAAGCCTTTGTGCTTGCATCACAAAAACCATGAAGCTCAATTATATCATTCTCCATGTTTTGTATCCATCGGGGTATTTTAAATTGAGATATATAAGGTAAGTCGGCCTTTATTTTATTCCATTCCAGAGCAATATTATGAGGAATCGGTTGGTCCCAACCTAATTCCGTTTTCCATGTCTCTTGAAATAAGATTTTGAGTTTTATTGTGACTGGTGATACCCAGCCCAAGGGGTCAAAGATTTTTGAGATTTCAGATAAGAATTTTCGTTTTGTTGGGATTTCTTCTGAGTTAGTTTCTATTGGATGAAAGATAAAATAGTCTTCTTTTGGGTTCCAGCGAAGACCTAATGCCTTTGTAGATTCAGGCTGTTTAAAATGAAATTCTTCGTCTTGTGGATTAATATGATCGTCTAAAAGTTCAGGCAAATTCGAGCGCCATTTTCTAAGATTGAAACCGCCTGACTTAAGAAGGTTTGTCATCTCTTCTTTGAGATGTTTAGCAGCAGTCACGGTATGAGATCCATGCATGAGATCATCCATGTAAAAAGAGGTTGCTAAAATATCAGGAGCGTTGCTATTGGGATAATTCGGCCTTTCATCGATGGCAAGTTGTTTCAGTGTCATCATGGCCAGGAAAGGTGCTGCTTTTGTACCGTAGGTGACAGTCGCTAGCTGATAGTCTTGCAAAGGTTGGGATTGTTGACTTCTCCAAATAATTTTCTGAAACTTTTGATGATCAGGATGTAGCCAAATGTTACGGAACATCTTTTCAATGTCAGCCGTAAATGCGTACTTAAACTGTCTCCATTTCAGGATGAGACTTAAAAGGTCCTGCTGCAGGTTGGGCCCCCTGCACATAAGATCGTTGAGGCTGTGGCCTGTTGAGGTTTTTGCAGAGGCATTAAAAACAACTCGCAATTTAGTTGTTGATGACTCCGCTCTTTGCACGCAATGATGCGAGAGGTAGCAATCTGGGGTTACGTTGACGTGTGTCTCAACTGGTTTCATATGTCCGAGCTCTAAGTACTCGGATATAAACAATTTATAGTCACGTGCCAGGTCGGGTTGCTTAATTAATTTCCTTTCTATTTGAAAGAATTGCGCAATGGATTTATTTTTAGATTCGCCCAACTTTTCTTCAAAATTTTCTTTAAAAGGTATTTTCACGACATAGCTGCCGTCTTCGCGCCTTGAGGTTGAGGATTGGAAGAAGTCAATGCAAGCCTGATCTTCTTGAGACATTGATAATGGTTCGCGAATATCTTCCATTTCCCAGAACTGTTGGATATCGGAGAGATTGCTTAGGATCATATTGCACTGAAATGTTTTACAGTTACCGCTTAAAATCCATCCCAACTGTGTCTGCTGAGCAATGGGTAGCATTCCCTCGGAACGGCAGATACCATCCAATAGGATTTGGGAATAAACATCAGCGCCGAATAGGATATCAACTGGCCTACTTTTATAAAATTCAGGATCAGCTAGGGTTATTTGATTAAGGGTTGGCCAGTTGGGTTTAGTGAAGGTATGACTAGGCAAGTTCTTGACTAGTCTTTTCATTATGAATACGTCAGATTCGAAAGTGTAGTCATTAATTAACGACATACACTTAATAGAGATCATGCCCTTACAGCTATTTTCATTGTTTCCAATTCCAGAGATAAGTCCAGTACATTTTTGCCGACGCAGCTTTAGAAGCTGTGCGGCTCGTTCAGTAATGATTGAGGTCTGAGATCCCTGATCTAAAAGAACTCTCATTCTTTCGTAGGATCCGTCTGCTGCTTGAACCCTAATAATTGCTGTCGCGAGGAGTATTTCTGTAGGATCATTTTGCATAGATACTAAGGTGTTCATATCCTGTTGCTGAGGTGGAGATTTCGTAATAGTGGCTGTGTTCGGCCCCGATCGTGACGCATCCGGTGTAGCATTTCTTGACGTAAAACATTCATGTAGAATTGTATTGTGGTCTTTATTGCACTCTTTACACTTTATTTCCGAAAGGCATTTTTTACCTTCGTGATAGTGCAAACAGTTGACACAAAGGTTCAAATTTGCAATTGCGTTTCTACGTGCCGAAGGTTGCATTTTTGCCAGCTTTTGGCAATTTTGTATGCGATGATCGCTTGCATTGCAAATACCACACTGTTTACGTCTTTCGTTATTTTTCCAATTGGACTTTGACGATTGCGAAATGACCTGGTTTGTCGAATAGTTATGATTAGAGGTGCTGTTATTTTGTTTGAATCGAGGATTAAATCCTTTTGGATTAGATTGTTGGTTATTAGGATAACCTTTAGATGATGAAGATGCGGATTGGGATTGAGGAGATGACTTTTGATTAAAGGGTTCTTGTTTCTTCCGTGAAGTTTCCAGCGACGTAAACTTATTCTCCAAAAACTGAAGAAATTCTTCCAATACTGGCAACTCTTTCGGAGATTTCAACGAGTCTATATAGTCATCGTTGGTTTCGGAGTCCAATTTCTCCGTTAGGATAAATACGAGGAAAGGGTCCCATGTTGATACATCGACTCCAAGATTTTTTATAGCGTTCACGCTTTCGTACGTTGTATCGTGGATCCGTTTGAGGTGATTCGCTGATTTTTGTTGAGATGTCGGGATATTTAGGATGTTCTTGAGATGAGATACAAAAATACGACGCTTATTATCGTAGCGATGCGTAAGGATATTCCAACCAACGGGGTAGTTGTCGGAACTTATTTGAAGATGTTGGATCAATTTTTCCGGCTCGCCCTTGATCTTACTTTTCAGAAACTGCATCTTTTGAGCGTTTGATAAAGAGGGATTATTGTGTACAGTTTCTGTAAAGAGATCTTTAAATGAGATCCACGACGTATAGCTTCCTTCAAAGGTGGCTATTTCCATTTTTGGGGTCGATTTCTCAATATGAACCACCGACCACATCTTTCGGTTAATATCTTTTTTCAGGGTTTTATAATATTTCTCGTAGTTCGAGAATTGCTCGTCGTATTGGGCGTTGGAGCCGTTGAGCTCGTTGTCCAGTTCCCAATGTAGGGTGTCAATAGCTGTCCAACGAGTTTTTAAAGTCTTTAGGATGTCTTCAAACTCCCACTTTTCCGAGATAAGATTGAGATCAATATCAGCAGCTTCTCTTGAAAATGCTCTAAAATTAGTAGCTTGTTTCTTTAAGAGGTCTTCTATATTTGCGCTATCCTTAGGAGGATTATTTTGAGATGAGAGGTTCGAGGTTTGAGCTGTTGAAGATGGTTGAAAAGTAGGGGGTTTCAAAACAGGGGTTTGAGGTCTGTCCGTGGGAGGCTTATAATTCTGAATGGCTGTTTTAATATTGCTATATTTCACTTTCATTTGATCGTACTGATTGGTAGTGAAATACGCATGAGATCTATCACCAAAAGATAACAAATTCATATGGTTATTATGAAACTCCGTGAAATATTGCTCTAGGCTTTCTAATCGTCGACGTATGTAGTCGGGGGTCTTCCGCTCTGCTCCATCTTTCTTGAAGTTGGAGTAAAGTCTATCTATGCCTTCAATGATTTGTTGTTGAGTAGCCAAAGTGTCTTCCATTGTAGCCATAGTAAAAGTAAGAAGAAAGATACCTTACTTGTAGGGTTTCTTCGGGGTCGAACAGGATCGCAAGATGAGATGACTGGCGCCCTCCTAGGCACTGGGATAAAGTCACGAGATGAGATAAAGTGGCGCCTTCCTAGGCACCGGGATTGAACAGGATCACGAGATGAGATAAAGTGGCGCCTTCCTAGGCACCGGGATTGAACAGGATCACGAGATGAGATAAAGTGGCGCCTTCCTAGGCACCGGGATTGAACAGGATCACGAGATGAGATAAACTGGCGCCTTCCTAGGCACCGGGTTGCGCAGGATCAAGAGGAGAGATAACTCACACACTGTATTTCCAAGAGTTCTAGTTGCGTGTAACGGAACCGGTAAAACGCACACTTAGCACCAAGTTCTGCACTCGCGTTTCGGTCCCGCCAACGTGCTCGAAGGACCAATGTTCGGGGTTGGGATAAGATAAGATAGAGATATGGGATGAGATAAGAGATGAAAGTCAGTTTAAGGTTAATAACTTCACTGTATTGTCTGTTTCCACAAATATAAGATTAAGATTAAGTTATTCTAGGATGTAAGGTGAACGATATGGGATTATGAGTCACGCGCACGGTATGTTGCCGAACTACGAACTGAACGTTGCGATGTAAATGCAATAATATAAATGATGGTAACATACTGAGCGGGTGGCGCAATAATGATGACCCAGGTAAACGTGCTGTACGGTGGTTGACCCGTACATTTAGAAAGCTAAGATTGTAACAAAGACAATAAGTAACGGTTACATTTAGAACAATAAGCCCCTAACGGTTACATTTAGAACAATAAGGTACCTAACGGTTGGTATAACCGTTAGGTACCTAACGGTTACATTTTAGAAAGTACGATTGTGAGGGAGGCGGCGCAGAGCGCGGTCCCAGACAAAGGACAAAGGAACGCTCCGAAATAACGGGCCGCGCACCCCGCCGCCTCCTGCTACCTGCGCTAGAGTACGGCTAGCGCAAATTGTATAAAAAGGGTGGTTTGCTGCACTTTTTTGGTCATTCAACGGACACTCGCCAGTCACTCAACAAGCAGCAAGCCACCCTGGAAAAGACACCCCGTCATTCTGGTCCTACGAGCCGGATCGAAATTAAGAAGATCGCCGGTTGAAGATTTATTCAAGACATTCTGGTCTTTCGCTCCGGATCGAAATTAAGAAGATCGCCGGTTGAAGATTGAAGATTTATTCAAGACATCAAGTATGAAGAAATCAAGCATGAAGACTAGAAGCGTCAGTGCCAAGGAGAACGAGTCGGAGTCGGGCTACGACAGTCGACGCCCACGTACGTTCGAAGATCCGCCTAGGTCGCCGTCGACCATCGCGTCCGCGCTCCAGCGCACTCCGTACAGTGCGCCCGCGGCTGGGGCCGACCCCGCCGCCCCCGCGCTCGCGACCGCACCCCCCGTCACCGCCGCGACGGGGAGAGTTGCGCCGACGACGACAGATAGCGCGTCCGCCGCGCCGGCTCCTCCGGAAAGTAGAGCCACCGCGACCGCATTCGACTATGGCAACACAATCGTCACGCCATCCGCGTCGTACTACCCGGCAACGTCTTCCGCACTACGAACCCAGGACTCGGCAAGAACTATGACAGCTGCACGCGACACTTCTGTGAGAGAAAAAGCAAGTACGATACGTTCCAGAAGGTCGTATAGCAGTGACGTGGCACGAGTAAAAAAGGCAGAGTACGAGGCACAGAAAAGGATCGCTGCGATAAGGAACGAGCAACTAGAACTGGAAAAGGCGCTCGTCAACAAGCGATTGGAATACGAAGTGTCAGCGATTGAGGCAGAGGCCGACGCCCGCGAAGAGGGCTCGGTGCGCATGAGCGAAGATAGGGTGGACGAATGGCTTCAAAATGTTGACCGAAGTCATCCTCCAGGCGCGGACCGGCTACAGGAAGAGCAGCCACCGCATCCCGCCGCCACGCACACCGCTCCGGAAGCCACCGCCTACGTCGAAACCACTACGTGCATTAATGCCGCCACACCTGCCAGGAATGACCACCGAAGACAACGATCGGCCTCGCGCTCACCCACCAGAGGGGAACGACGAGGAATTGAACTATTGGCCGACACGTTGGAAAGGATTATTCAAGTACGCCCGCCGCCACGTCAAGCGACCGAGCTGCCTACGTTTACCGGAGCGGCTATTGAGTGGCTGCCATTCAAAGCAGCGTACGACGACTCATCGAAGCTATGCAAGTTTACTACGGTTGAAAACTTAGCAAGACTGCGCAACTGTATCAAAGGTGAAGCAAGGGAAGCAGTGTCAGCACTCTTATACACAGCGTCTGATCCTCAAACGATCATAAACACACTGGAGCAGTACTACGGGCGGCCGGAGATACTTATAGATCGAGCAATGGAAGACTTAAAGAAGCTACCTCGACTCACAAGTGCGGCCAGTGATTTAAATTCGTTCGCAGTGAAGCTTCAAAACATAGTGTGTGTGCTATGTAAGATGGACGTCCGCGGATACTTATGGAACCCGATGTTAGCGCGTGAAGTGGTTGAGAAGTTGAGCCCGCACGTAAAATCGAGATGGTGCGACTACGCTTCGGAAAATGTAGAACCGTCACGTGAACCGGAAGTGATACTGTTATCCAAGTTCCTGATGCGGGAGGCTGACCGAGCTATGAAATACGCTTTCACGAATACGACGCTCGCGCCCGCCTCGAAGAAAGAAATAAAAAGTGCCACACCAGTGAACTCAAGGAAGAAACCGGGTCGTGAAGTAGTGTACGCAACGTCTAACAAACAGGAAGAAAGAAAACAAGAGTGTTTGTGTTGTGACGGTGACCACGAGGTACCTAAATGTGCAAAGTTCCTGAAGATGAACATTGACGAAAGATGGGAATGGGCGCGCACTAACAAGGTATGTTTCAAGTGTGTAACTAAACGTCATCGACGTGAGCATTGCCGAGCTAAACGTTGTGGCCAAGGGACCTGTAGCCGCCCGCATCACGCGCTGCTACATAAGGAGCCGGCAAAGAGAGAGGCGTCGCCGAGCGAAGATACAAACAAAGCGACCGACGCCGAGAACACAAAGCCACAGGAAGCAGTAATGACCGTCTCCGCGTCGAGCAACGTGTCACAGCGTGTATTGTTAAAAATATGTCCGGTGATATTAAAAGGGCCCGGCGGGCAGGTAGCGACGTTCGCCCTGTTAGATGAAGGCTCAACGGTATCGCTCGTCGACGAAGAAATAACACGCCGTCTACACGTAAGCGGGCCGGTCTCGACTCTCAGCATTCAAGGTGTGACCTCACAACAACGTGAAGAATACAGCCAAGCGGTCAAGCTACAGATACGCGGCCAAGACGGTGAACTCCAGGAGCTGCGCGCGCGAACTATGAAAGATCTGAAACTTCATAGTCAGACTGTGGATAGGTCGACATTAATTAACTATCCACACCTCTGGGACATAGAAAGAGACGCGTTCTACGGAGAAGCCGTACCGAAGGTACTGATAGGTGCTGATAATTGGCACCTGATAGTTACACGTGAACTACGCATGGGCGGGAAGAATGAACCCGCGGCCTCCTACACTCAACTGGGATGGGTAATCCACGGGACCGCGCCGCGCGCCACGCTGAAGAAACAATCAGGACAAGTTGTGCTACACTTATACGACGTGTCTGCAGCGAAGCAGACAGATGATGTACGTCGTGTGGAAGAATTAATGAAGTCGCACTTCAAGATTGATGCACTGGGAGTTTCATTGGCGAAGAAGATCAAACCAGAAGATCAGAAGGCGATCGACGTAGTTCACAGCACCATGAAAAAAGTCGGTGATCATTTCGAAGTCGGGTTACCGTGGCGTGATGAAAATGCTGCGATGCCCAACAACTACAGCTGCGCCTTGAGAAGATTGAAGACTATCGAGAAGAAGATGGATTCATCACCGAGCTTCGCGGAACAATACAGCGCAATGGTCAAGAATCTACTTGACAAAGGATACGCCCAGGAATGCGACGGGACAGAAGATACAAGTAAGAAGGCGTGGTACCTGCCGCACTTTCCCGTCGTGAACCCAAATAAACCGGGCAAGATGCGCCTAGTATTCGACGCCGCACATCAATACAGTGGAGTGTGCCTGAACGACTGCCTACTGGAAGGACCTGACCTTCTGAACTCATTACCCGGGATCCTGTTCCGGTTCAGAGAGCGCCCAGTAGCCATCACGGCGGAAATTCAAGAAATGTTTCTCCAGGTCAAGATAAGAAACCAGGACCAAGCTGCGCAGATGTTTCTCTGGCGGGGGGAGGAGCGAAATAAACCCCCGAAGAAGTATAAGATGACTTCAATGATCTTCGGAGCATCGTGTTCGCCTTTCATCGCGCATTCAGTCCGAGACGCCAACGCAAGACTGTACGCAGCACAGTACCCTAACGCCGTGCGAGCTATAACGTCAAGCCTCTACATGGACGACTACGTGGACAGCGTCGCGACTGAGGAGGAGGCGATCGATACGGCACGTGAAATTATGAAGATACATCAGAACGCGCACTTTAATTTGAGAGGTTGGTGCTCCAACAAGCCCAACGTGTTGAGGAACATTACACCGGAGGAGCGGGCACACAACACTGAAGTACGATTCGGACAAAAGGAACAAAAGACAGACAAAATATTAGGCTTACTGTGGCAGACCGGCTCAGACGAGCTAGGCTTCAACACGGGACTAAGTCGGCTGTCACCTGAAGTAAGGACTAGGGACAGAGCGCCGACGAAACTGGAAGCCCTAGGAGCGGACGCCGAACTACGAGCGGCGTACAAAGAGTGGACAAAGGGCTTCGTTCACTTTGGGCTAGAACACCGAATGAAATGGAAATTCATCCCGCCTGGAGCGCCGCATATGGGGGGAGCGTGGGAACGATTAGTGCGCTCTGTTAAGACGGCGTTGGGGGCGACTCTGCATAAGAAGGCGCTGAAGGAAGAGATGCTGCTGACGCTGCTGACAGAGGCCGAGCACTCCATAAACTCTCGGCCTCTGACCCATGTCTCTGTCGATCCTAAGGATCCGGAGGCCCTCACGCCTAACCACTTCCTCATCAGAACTTCCTCAGGCCTTCCCCACACTGGGCCTTGTGAGGAGGCGAGCCGCAAGCAGTGGAGAACCGCCCAAGCGCTCGCCGACCATTTCTGGCGGCGCTGGGTGGACGAGTACCTGCCTACGCTGGTACCCCGAGGGGCGTCAGATGACCAACGACGTCCCCTTCAAGTCGGCAGCCTGGTCGTCATCGTCGACTCATCACTTCCGAGGGGCACATGGCCTCGAGGCGTCGTGCAAGCAGTCTACAGCGGCCCAGACGGCAAGGTGCGGTCAGCCGACGTGAGAACAACAGCGGGCATCCTGCGACGTCCAGTTACGAAGCTCGCCGTCCTCTGCGTGGAAGATTAGGCTACGGTAGCCCTGCGCCGGGGGGAGGATGTTACGGACGACGTAGCTTAAGTTTGATATTGTTATGTAGACTCGGTAGATGATAAGTTTTAAGTATGAAATAAAGACCATTTTCTAGTAGGGCTAGTAAGTAAGATATGTAGTCGATTAGGTTTAGAAAGTTAAGTATGATTTAGAAAGCTAAGATTGTAACAAAGACAATAAGTAACGGTTACATTTAGAACAATAAGCCCCTAACGGTTACATTTAGAACAATAAGGTACCTAACGGTTGGTATAACCGTTAGGTACCTAACGGTTACATTTTAGAAAGTACGATTGTGAGGGAGGCGGCGCAGAGCGCGGTCCCAGACAAAGGACAAAGGAACGCTCCGAAATAACGGGCCGCGCACCCCGCCGCCTCCTGCTACCTGCGCTAGAGTACGGCTAGCGCAAATTGTATAAAAAGGGTGGTTTGCTGCACTTTTTTGGTCATTCAACGGACACTCGCCAGTCACTTAACAAGCAGCAAGCCGCCCTGGAAAATAAGTCAAGAAAATAAATCAAGAACCTATGGAAACAAGACACCCCGAAGTTTAATTCAACATCAACAAATATACAGTCCACCCCGACAAACACATTCTTACAGACACATGATCTTGTGTGTAACTGTGTGGGACTGTCACACACGAGATTAGGGAATGCCAACTTTCTAAAGCTGCTTTCTAATATAACCCTTATTAAATAATAGTTTTTAAAATACTTGAGCATCGTTCATTAGGTTCCTACTCTTGTGTATTATAACTATGCCTAGGTCTAGTAATCTAGTGCAAAAATACGTTAGTCTACGGCATATCCTAACTTCCTCATGTCGTTATCAAAGTCTTTGTTCTTGTACTGTTTGATCTTCATCAGCCACCTCTCCATGGACACCTCTTGGTGATGACCGCCGTACCTCTTCGGCAGGCACTCTGGGGGGATGTATCTGTAAAATTAAGATAAATAAGATTATTTAGTGACAATGCCTACATAAAAGTAACGGCCCGATCTACCATCTACGACTGACGAAGACCGAACATAAATGAGTGACAAAATTTAGAAACTTTGACTAGTTAAAATTCTTAAACTACTGGTTCAAATTGAATGAAATTTGAAATATAGCGTGTTTATATAATGCTTGCTTGGTTACTGAAGTTAGTGAATTCAGGCTTCTAGTTGTATTCATAACGAAGTTATATGGGGTCGAAAATGGCCTGAAGTGTGTAGAAGTCGTGAAAAGAATGATGGCCGTGCCGCTTTTTGCTCGACTTGGCGGGGTACTGCCGTGTAGATGATAGGAACCTAGAACCAAAAATTAAGAGGTTTTTGTAAGATTTCTCATAAATATTGAACAAACCTACGATTCCGAGAAAACTAATATCAAAATAGCACAAACATCCAAAAATACTATCATTTGCCGTGCAAAGGGTAACTTCACACGTTAGTAGGTAGATACTATTGACGTGTAACGAGTCGAAGTATTGCTAAAAGCTTTCCTATGGAACCGATACTGCTGGCAACGCAGCAAGTCTGCAACGTGCTACTATCCTGGAGGTAAATTGGAGCTGATAAGTTTTGTAGTTTTGTGAGCGGTTAGAACGAAGTCGTAGGCAAATCGAGCATTTGAACGAAAATGATATTATTGATTTGTCTGAATTAGGTGACGGGTTGACTAATGAAATTTCACCCTCCCCCCATTCACCCTCTTAAGGGTGGAATTTCGAAAAATCCTTTCTTAGCGGATGCCTACGTCATAACATCTACCTGCATGCCAAATTTCAGCCCGATCCCTCCAGTGGTTTGGGCTGTGCGTTGATAGATCACTATGTCAGTCAGTCAGTCACCTTTGAGTTTTATTATTTAGATTTTCAATTTATTAGCTACAAAGTTAATGACTAGACTGAATTGTTAGTCTTAGACTATCAGGGTTTCATACTAACCGCAAGATTGTCTCAGGCGCTTGTGTGACCTTACCAAGATTCCCATGCAAGGCACAGATTCGGTCACCAGTCGAGTGGGTATCACCAGTCTAGTGGGTATACTTATACCACGAACTAGCACTTTCAAACTTCAAATATCTTTTTCCTCCTGCATTATTCTGGATACCTGGTGCTGTGAATACTCACTCATGTAAAGCACCGAGATCACTTCCGTGAAATCGAACCGTCTTCCACAAATCGTCCACGGGCGCCAGACGTTTAAAGAAGTGGAACAGAGTCTGGAAGACTCGGGAGCAGTTGATGACGTGGACTCCTCGCACGCTTAGCGGGAATGACAACTAAAAAGAATTTGATGATGTTATGACTATGAGGTTATTTTATCACTGTAAGTTTGCATGACTCTGCTGTTTTTATTCCGTCATTAAATTTTTAAATCATACTTTTTTATGAATTCTTGGACATTGTAATTTTTACTTTGAAATTATGATTTATATTTTGACATTATGATTAATTCTTTGACATTATGATTTATATTTTTGATTTAACTATTAATATTTTGACATTATAACTACTTAATGCATTTTTGATAAATCATAACCAGTCTATTAACTTGTCATTAAAATTATAAATTATTTGTTTTGTATCAATATCCGGAATCCATCTTGAGTCAAGCACCTGTCTTTCAGCCTGTTGTCAGCGTTTCCGTTGCCTCTCCGCTGGTGGCGCCCTCTATACTTACCGTTGGTACTAAG
The DNA here is from genome assembly GCA_951800025.1 of Oligia strigilis. Lineage (NCBI taxonomy): Eukaryota > Metazoa > Arthropoda > Insecta > Lepidoptera > Noctuidae > Oligia > Oligia strigilis. The sequence goes on along the minus strand of CATOHL010000027.1, from coordinate 29,551 downwards.
TATTTTAAGCGCGCATCGGGTGATGGCCCGATTTACCGTCATTATAACGTCGTTTTTCGCGCCGTTCATTTGTTAGCGTTATTTAAACTTCGCGAAAAAGTTCTACCTGTTCAATTCATTTAAAAGTTTAGTAAAACTATTTCAGTTTTAGATTCGTGAAATTGTTTACCTCTCCGTTGTTATTATGGAAAATTCTAATAATAATTTAGAGTCAGAAAGTGTTAATGGCGGCTTATTATCGCGTAAACGGGTTCGTTCTTCGACACCAAGTGCAAAAGATAGTGATAGTGATTCTTCTACGAGTAGTGGACCTACCCCTGAGAAACGCAGAGCGAGAAGGGACTCCCAAACCGTGAGTTATGCACAATTTGAGTTCTTATCACAACAAGTGGCCTATTTAACAAACCTTTTATCGAAAAATTCCGACGTTGAAAATACGAATTCTAGTGCTAAAAACAATACGTACGGTATCACAAACGAGTTAAACCTACGACGACCTGAAAATAACAAACTTCAGATTTTGTCGGAAGTCAGTACAACGGTAAAAGATCCGATTTACCCTAAGGCGAATGAAACATTTCTTAAAAAATTAGCGGAACTACAGCGTTTTAAGTGTGATGACTGGTATGCCGTTAGGTTTTCGGATGCACAAAAGAAATATTCAGCTACCCCCGGTTTTGTCGAGTTAAATGTTAACGACGAATTAATGCGATTTGAATCGGATATGTTAAAAGAAGATTCACGCTCATATTTATTAGAACGATTTTTTGCCGGATTAACAAATGCTTTACTTTCTCAAAAAGACGAATTGCATAAAACATTACAATTATTGGTGGATTGGTCAAACGAGTCTAAAGAAACGTTGACACCCAACACGTTATTCGAAAAAGTGGAGACATTATTTTCGAAAGAATCCGCGTATAGTAAGGTTACGGATGACTTGTTACAAATAGTGTGCGGTCGTAGAGCCGATTTAATAAATATACGTCGAGAGGCTATGTTGCGCCAGATCTCCGAAGGCTTTCATCGCGATGTATTACATAAAATTCCTCCTAGTACAGAATCACTTTTTAATGATGAGGCAGTTCAAACCTACCTTCAAAAGATTGGGGGGGTGGATAAACTAACTGTATCAACAAAATCAGTACCTCAAACTTACTCGAAGGATAATTTTTATCAAAATCAAAAGCCGTCGACTAGTAAGCAAGCAGATGATAGATTTTTTCGTCGACAACTTCAATAAAAGACAAAAACATGGTTCACACGCTTCACAACAAAACAAAAACCGAGCAAGCAACCATCGAGCCAAACCTAAGGGAAAGAAATCGCAATCGCAGGCTTTCAATAAAAACAAGCGTCGCGAATGACTGTCGGACATTTCAAGGCGGCTGTCTGAAGCAATTTCAGTATGCTTGGAGCAATCTAGGTGCGCCAGACAAAATATGTCGGCTGTTAAACGGTGCACGCATACCCTTCATACTGAAACCGCCGCTAATATTTCCAAGTCTGAAGTTCTGAAATGTTACAGAACCAAAACATCTACCAATATGACCATACAGATTCAAACCTTGTTAGAGTCAGGTGTACTAGAACCTGCAGAACGGACGCCCAGCTACCTTTCCACGTTCTTTCTGGTACCAAAGTCCGATCAGACCTTCCGTCCTATCTTCAATCTGAAGCAACTGAACCAGTTCGTAGTAGCCAAACCATTTCAACTATTCAGTCACTTCCGTGTTCCAAATTTTTTGCAACAACAAGATTGGATGGCCAAACTAGATCTGAGCCAAGCATATTTTCACGTGGCCATCGCACAGCAGCATCGCAGGTTCCTGAGATTAAATTATCATCAAGATTTTCGACGATTTCCTTCTAGCAAACCAGTCAAAATCGCAGTTGGAAGACGACATCGCATTCACGATAAAGATTCTGCATGTACTGGGCTGGACAATAAACTTCGAAAAGTCTGTACTGGCTCCGACACAATGCCTCGAGTTTCTCGGCATAACATGGGACACAAAACGCAACGCAAAGTCCCTGTCGGAGCCGAAGTGCCTATCGCTACGGAATGCACTTCACCAGCAGCTCCAGAGAAGCAAGTGGTCCCTCAAACAGTACCAAACTCTAATGGGGAGACTCAACTTTGCAACGTTCGTGACTCCGAGAGGTCGCCTTCACTGTCGCACTCTGCAATCTGCAAGCTGTCGGTGAAACATCCGTACCGGCTGATACCTATCCCTCAACCAGCTCGATCAGAGATGGAGTGGTGGTGTCAAGCTATAGGAAAGTCGATGCCGATCCACTTGAGCTCGGTGACACACCTATTGACTACAGACGCATCAGACATCGGATGGGGGGCACAACTCAGCGATACAACTTCTTGCTGTTCTAGACAAGCAGAACATTTATCTGACAGCTCATTATTTTCCGGGCAGATTCAATGTGGAGGTGGATGCTCTTTCTCGGCAGAAGGCTTGCCCAGAGTGGCACCTCACGAGGACAGCAACGACACAAATATTTCGAATGTGGGGCACTCCAGAGATAGACCTCTTCGCATCGAAAACAGCTCACATTGTACCAAGGTACACATCATTGGACGTGAACGATCAGGAAGCACAACACCACAACGCATTTTGTCATCAGTGGCACTACGACCTAGCTTGGTTGTTTCCGCCACCAACTCTGATTCCCAGGGTCCTCAGACACCTGAACCAAGCCAGCGGAAACTACATATTGATTGCCCCGAAGTGGAACAAGGTATTTTGGCAGGCAGATGTTCAACGGCGAGCGCGACATCCCCCGTTTCTGATTCCAGATCTTGCCCGCACTCTGATAGACACCAGAACAGGGACGCATCCGCCGCAGGTGCACGACCTACACTTAGAGGCATGGCTGATTTCGGGCGGCCAGATATTTTGACGGACTGGACAGATCAAGAACAAAAACTCCTTATGTCAAGCTGGAGAGGCTCCACTATCAATACCTACAGACCAGCGTGGCGCAGATGGAAGCGATGGTGTGAGTCGCATTCAATTGATTACAAATACCCTAATGAGGCTCAAGTAGCTCGATATTTAGCACATTTACATTGTGATATTGGTCTTGCTTATAGAACTATTTTGGTTCATAAATCTGTTATTTCAACTTTCACACACTTAACATCAAATATTGATTTGTCGTCAAATTTCTTTATAAAACATATACTAAAAGCTATTTCTGTCGCACGAGAGAAATCTGCTAAACCACCTATTTGGAACCCTAAAGTTTTATTGGAATACATGAGTATTTACAATTTTGACGAAAATAATATATTTCATATATCAAGACATGTAGCTACTCTTTTATTGCTAGCGTCAGGCCGCAGGGTTCACGATCTTACATTGTTGCGAATTGATAGCACTAGTTTAGTTGATGAAGATACCTCTATTGTATTGTGTCCAGCATTTGGTTCTAAAACAGACAACCATACCCATAGGCAGTCCGGATGGAGGCTTAGAGAACATCCTGATAAAAATTTAAATTTGATTTTTTGGTTAAGACAATTATTACACATTACTCTAAACCGTCGAGGAAATATAAAACATATGTTTATTACAGTTAAAGGGGATATAAAACCTGCCTCTAGAACTGTTATTGGCGGGTGGGTGAAGTCTCTGTTAAAAGCTAGTGGCATTAATGCAACTCCAGGATCAGTAAGATCTGCAGTAGCTTCTCTCAATTTTGCAGAAAATTTTCCGATTGATCAAATTCTTGCAACTGGTAACTGGAAAATGATTCATACCTTCCAAAATTATTATCAAAGGGAATTGCAAATTGATTCGAATATTCCCAATAATTCTGTATCTTTATCTAATTATTTTGATCCTGTTCATTGAAAGATTACCATTTATTTTTATATAAGGTAGCTTCACAGCTGCATTATTTTTCGTTAGTTATTTATTTTGTTTGTGGCTGCAGGCAGTATGTCATACTTGATGAATTATTGTAATACATTTACAAAATTATACATTATTATTTTTTATTAACCCAATTATTATTTTTACATCCTTAAACACATTATAGCGTCTTTGGGTTAAGCGCACCAGGTGATAACAAACACATCACTCAAGATGGATTCCGGATATTGATACAAAACAAATAATAGAGAGTTTTACATAAAATAAAACTTACCTATTATTTTTTCATCAATATCCGGAATCCAGGTAAGGTCTACCTGGTGCATCATGAGTTCCATAATGACGGTAAATCGGGCCATCACCCGATGCGCGCTTAAAATACTTAGTACCAACGGTAAGTATAGAGGGCGCCACTAGCGGAGAGGCAACGGAAACGCTGACAACAGGCTGAAAGACAGGTGCTTGACTCAAGATGGATTCCGGATATTGATGAAAAAATAATAGGTAAGTTTTATTTTATGTAAAACTCTCTATTCATAAACTTAATACAAAATTTCATTAATATTCTTGTAATGTATCTAGTTCTGATCTGCATACGTACCTAGCTTGTTATTCTTTAATATTTCTACACCAGCAATGGTAATTATATTATGTGAAACAATATTATTTTAATGTAAGATCTCAATGTACCATATACTGAGAAATATATAAATATTCACTTACTTATGAAGCCCCAGGGCTTCATAAGTAAGTGAGTATTTATATATTTCTTTTAGTTTTTTTACACAGTACCCAGGTAGGTACTGTGTAAAAAAACTAGAATAATTCCTTACCCCCATAACATTCATGACTTGTACGGCAATCGCTGGTGAGAACTGCCTCATATGCTTCATGGTGAGACCAGCACAGTCCAGGAGGGCGGTGCCTCCTAAGATCTGGATCTTCGGCTGCATGAGGCCGATCTCCAAAAGAAGCAAGAAACCGCGGATTAGATCGTCTACTGGGAAGACATCTGGATCCCATTCACCTGGAATTAGGTAGATAGAAGATAGAATTCTCTACAAATGCTGTAAATTGGACATAATTTTTCACTAATCTATAGGACAATTCCCATAATTAAAAACAATCACGTCATTGCAATCAATAAAAAACTTCCTTAAGTTTTTTAGTGATTGACGCGATACAAGACTTAGTTAATAATCTCAATTCCATTCTGTAAAAAATACGTAAAATTTTCATATTTTTGAGGTATTTTTTACAGAAAGGAATTGAGATTAATCTCAATTCCAAAAAATTTGTTTTATTTTAAAATAAAACAAATTTTCACGAATCTATAGGACAAATTCCCATTCTTAATTATGTAAATAATCAATAAAAAACTTGTGATGAGTTATTTTTGAAGGAATGGAATTGAGATTTTAGAGTAGACAAAAACCTTTGATTATTATTATAATTAAAGACAAAAACTACAGTTCAGAAGAAGCATAACCTGCGTAAAACTAATATAGGAACAAGTGCGGTGGATGACTTACCCAGTCTGCACATGATAAGTCTGCCAACATCAGGCCTGTCGAAGAGTACACCTTCGAACATGTGGCCTAGCTTAGTGAGGCTGAACCAGTCCACATCGCGCCATAGGTGCGGGTTCTGGTCCCGGAAGTTGATGTAGCGGACTAACTGAAAGAATCGAAAGTAGATTTTTTTTAAATGCCTTTGCTTGGGTGTTTAGAAATACTGGCGGTTCGTTATGTTTTTTACAAGGGGCTGCAGGAAATTAATTCAATTGCAGTACCTAACGCAAAAAATATGCAAGTGGTGATTTATGGTGATGAAAATAAATGGCGCTGAATTCATGAGGCAAAGAATGGTATCAGATTTGCGATTTATGCATCTCAAATAAGGTTCTCAGAGGTTTGCAAGCTCTTCTATTGATTGTTAAATATGCAGAGTGAATACGTACAAGTCTATGCGCCCGCGCAGGCACCGATCGCCGTACCCTCAGAAACCGCAGTAGAAACGCGTCGTCCATCCGATACGGGTGACACTCGCCTCGCTCTGAAATATATAATTTTAGTCATAAACACCATAAGATAACTTACTATTGCACGGCAAACTGATGGAATATATTGATAATAATAACCTCCTCCTTTTTGGAAGTCGGTTAAAAAAAACCAGGTAATAGCGAGTCGGACTTGCACACCGCGAGGGTTCCGTACCATCATATGTTTTTAAATTTTCATCGGCGAGGCCTATATTCATCAGAGAATTTTAGCACTGCGGTGTAGAATATTGCAGTTATATGTCAGCGCCATCTCTTGACCGATAGTGGAACTAATGTAACTTTTGTTGATGATTTCTGAAAAAGTGTGCTATTTAGAGACTTCGTTTTATTTTTCCTGTAATCTTTACATAAACTTCTATCACGTGGAATAATTTCAGATTTTTCTCTATGCAAACTTCTGAGATAAGGGGGGAGGAACGGTATTATTATTTTTATATTTTTCATGAAAAGTCGAAAACTATGCGGCTTTAAAAAAAAAGAAAAAATGTCTGAGTATGTGCAAAGCAAACTGCGTTCTTTCATATGATACCCCACATAACCTAGTACCACTTCAAATTTTTCAGACCTCCCCCCCCCTGATCCCTGTTGCAAAAAGTATACATATATTTTTCTTTCTTTTTTATTTGCGAAATAGTTGGGTAAACGTCATCTAAAACTATTCCAAATTTCAAGTTGATAGCATTAGTAGTTCTTGAGATATCCAGCTGTGACAGACAGACAGACAGACTTAGTCTCACCATAAGGGTTCCGTTTTTACCATTTTGGTACGGAACCCTAACAATGTGCCGTTCTGTCAAGCTTGGAATAAGTTACACGATTGTACTGGGATTCCAAGAAATCCCCTTTCATGGTTTTTTGTGAGCAAACTTCGTTAATTTGAAAGGGTTAAAAATGGACCCAAATGGAACGGGGATGCTAGTTTCCCTTAGATTGCGATTCAAACTGACGTTGTTTATAAAATACATGCTAGTAACTGAAGAAGCCATGTATCAAAATAATGGTACAGAGTTGGACAAACCACAGTGTCTTAAAACCAGTCTTTAATTTATTATAGAAGTTGTTCTGTTCCAAAGCAAAGGAAATAATATTTATTCAAAGTTGGAATGGGTGAACAACATGGAGCGTAACATAACGATACGAACTTCTCCGCAAAAGTTTAAAATGAAGTTACAGAAAATATTATGCTTTTAGTTGTAAAGTGAATAACATTATTGGTCGTTTATAAAACACCAGTAGAATTGAGGTTAGAGCTGACTATGGTGACCGCTAGTTTCACCCAAGACCTACTCTGGTTTTTACCCGACTGCGCCAGAAGGAGTATATGTACAGCGTGTTACGGAAAGGGTATATCCATAAAAACGGGTTGAAGAGTGTATCTGGTCCAGAATCTCTGTACAAAGTTTCAGCTCAAAAGCAATAACTTTGAAAATGCTTAATATTTTTTTTATTTCGATAGTTTATTAAATTAAAATCATAACAAACGTGTCACAGCACTACGAGGGTCATTAACATTATCCATTACGTGTCTGTGCGCCTAGCACACACGCACATCACGGCGCTGCAACGGCGGCGGGAAACAAATCTTTTACCGAGTTGTTCTTTTGTGTGTACCTAGTTTATTGACACCGATCAGCTGACTTGGTCTAGTGATGTGTATAATTCAATTGGAAGCATAATTGATTTTTAGTTAAATGTTTCTTAACTTTATAATTATGTAGGTATAGGTATTAAAAAATGTTGCCATGTAGTTCATTATCACCAAAAGAATCAGTGTGTTTGATATGTCCATACCCTTTACGTAACACGCTGTATATTTTCGAGTATATGTATGTATGTATATTTCTTTGGCACGCTCTGTAGCCTAAACGGCTTCCCGTTTTTGACCTACATAATAAAAATTGCCTAATAGCATTTGATTTTACCCGAATTAGAATTAATATTCTACAATTTATTCGATACATATTTACATTTTATTTACAGATTACACTGGAAATACTTCCAGATTCCAGGGCTTTTATTTAAATGAAATATGTCTCCGCAACATGTTTACAAATATACTCATGTGGCTGTAATGACTTGGTTAGGCGTCTGATTTTATCGTTATTGGCGAGAATATATTTTTATGGGTATTATGTTTACTCAATTACATCGTGATATGATTCTACCATTGTTATGGTTATATGGTACCTATAGGTATTTTTAATTCCCACGTGCTCGATAGATGGCGTTGTACAATTCACGCTCGTTTCTGAATCGCGCTATGGTTTCGTTACCGCGCGGAGTATATAAGCTCGAGGGACCCAAAATTTGATAACTCTGGTTTCCCTTCAAAACGCATAAATCTTTCGCCTTTTACTAAAGATTTCCGTGGAGGGGGACACTCAAATGAGTCTATAATATTTTTGAAATACTCTGCTTCGGCAGAGTTTATAAACCCTAACCTTCACAGCAGATGCATTGTGTGCACTGTGCAGATCTGTGTGTCACAAATCATCCATACTAATAATATAAATTCGAAAGTAACTCTGTCTGTCTGTCTATATGTTACCTTTTCACGTCTAAACCACTGAACGGATTTCGATAAAAATTGGCAAAGAGATAGATTGCATCCCGGAGAAGGACATAGGATAGTTTTTTCTAGTATTTTATCTATGGACATACCTCGCGTGCGAAGCCGCGGGCGGAAGCTAGTAATTACCTATGTAAAAATTTAAATGTCGCGCGTTTATTGGCAACGCATACGTTTTCGAAACCATTTTCATAGAATGTAACAATTCGGTCGTCGATTTCAACTGAGCGATTCAAAGTAGAAAGCCAAAGCTATTATTGCACTTGGTACTTATTTATTTCGTCAATTTTGTATTTGTTGGTGTGAGACAGTGAGGCCATAAACCTATTGTAAACTACCGTAAAATGTAATAAAATTACTTATACTATCTTTAACATTATCTCTCTTTATTAACATAAAATTAATTGTAAGACACATAATTACTGGTTCTTTGGCAATTAACTTCGTATAATGTAAAAATGTAGGTACAGATGTATGATTTAAAAGACTGAAGGTCAATTCACAATCACTTTGAATTGAATAACAAGTAAATGTTGAATATCACACCAAGTATGAAATCTTTTGTTTACAAATTGTTCTGTTTTGTAGTACTTAAATGGTTTGGTTGCTGTTATTACCTACCCGATAATTTTGCTAACGGTAAATAATAATTCGAGAAGATTTCGCACTTCTAGGTAAACATTTAGTACTCTAAAAATTACACATTTTGTACAATGTCTCACTTTAATTAATATTTTATTAACATAGTCATAAATTACTCATAATTAGTGTCCATTTCGTTTGGTACCGAAGCCGACAAAGTAAACAATCCAATTGAATACATTGAGTATTATAACAGTACCTCCTATTTACTAAGTACCTTCTTACGGCTGTGTTACCCTGGTACCTGTCGCCTTTTACGACCATAGTCCCCATAAATTAAGTTATTTCTTCCACTCTGCTCCCCGACTGGACTTTACACTGTCCACTAGGTTATTCGTTTTTTGACAGCTGCCTTATTTTATTAGAACGTAACTAAGTATTCCAGATTACGTAAAAGTTAACTTTAAAATGCGTAGGTAATAAAATAAATATTTAAACTGCCTTATCTTATTGAATTATCTAACAAAAAAAAAAAAATAACAAAAAATATATACAGGATGTAAGGGTGAACAGTGGCAACTTTCAAAGGACGGATAGATAATCTTAAATAAAAAAATATTACAAAAGTTTTAAATGTATAAGTCGCAATTTTTTTGCGAATTTTACAGTTTTCTAATTCCGAAATTTTACGCGAAGTGACCGCACCCTACGATAACGCACGAAGCGGCCGGTGTGTCCCCCGGCCGCCGCGCGCCCGCGCCCGCGCCGCCGCCACGATCGCGTACGCGGCGCACGCACACATGTACACGCCATTCAATAACTTCCATTCACCGATGCACAAAAAATCGCCCTTATTACGTAGGGGCTGGCGGTACCGACACTTTTTTTACGATGTTGTCGAATCAATGAGATGCACAATGGACGCACAGGTGCGGTGCGCCACACTCGAAGTAAATTGTATGGGCGCGCATACCTACGCATCGGCCACATTGAATGAATTTGTAATTTCTGTGATTGACAGTAAGTTTCCCTTCATACTTTTCTTGGCTTAGGACAGGCAAAAACACCTAATTCATTGTTAAAAGCGTTTTTAAGAAAAATTAAGAAAAAAAGTGCGAATTAGCGAACTTTACCTAAACATGTCTCCGCACGTCTTCTTAAGTTATTTTGCACTCGATTAAGTACAACACTCTCACTCTTTACGTCATTGAAAGCACTTTCAATTCGCGTCTGGTATTAAACTCCGTGGCATACACACTGCGTTTTAAATCGACAAGTCCTCCGCGACCAATCCATCGCCCGTTGACCCGGGTACAATTCCTGGTACAGGTCCTGAGCAGCAAGTAAACTATCACCGGCTATCGCATAGAGTCTAACCATTTCGGTAACGAGAACGCGGCCATTGTCTGTAACTAATATCGCGTCGATACACGTATCTACGTGATGCGCGAGAGTAGTCTGTACGCAAACGGCACACGTACACTCTCTAGCGCGACTGAGCGCAGACTGACGATGCGCGCGCGCCGCCAGCGCGGCGTTAGTACATGCGGGGCAGAGGCCTAACAGTAATGTGACTATGATTTTTTATTTTTCGGGATATTAAAAGAAAAATTTTGAAAAAAATAGGGTCATATTTTTTCAACGGTTTTAGAATCTACTCATGATACTTATGCACCTCCTTAAATATTGCCACTGTTCACACTAACAGCCTGTATTTGCTATGCATATTAAATTACGTTCTATATACTAAATGATGGGGTCGAATGTATTCGCTTCAAATATATAAATCTAAAATAATAATTTTTCAACACACTTGCTCGTAAAGTGGCTCTTATTGAACCGCTTTTAGGTCCATAATGGAGTGTATTACGAACGCGTGCTTTTTCTTTACTTTAATCCACATGTTCTGTAATACCACAGATAACTATTTACTAGTCGGAGACGCGCGCTTTTTTAATCTCATCAAACCCTGCGTTCCGAATTGGGAAATAATCGATGTGTTCCGAATTGGGAAATAACCGAATTAGCGTGAGCGCGATAACGATAACGATGTCCCGTGAAGCGTCATAGATGACGTCATGACATTCGCCATCTTGCGATAATGCCGACCATGCCCTAGAATAATATCACCGTGAGCGCTGTCAAAAATGACAGTGTGTGTATGAGGTTGTGTCAGTGTGTGTTTTGTTTTGAGTTGCATCATCTTTAAATTAAACTAACGTGGCATTTTTGAAATTGTGCTTCTGGCTGACAGTCGCCACCTAACCAAAGAAGAAGAACTGAAGAAGAAATGTGGTGTTTATACAAAGAAATACTGTAATAATATCTTTTTTACATTGTGTAAGCACTGTGAGCGCGTTCACGAGAGTTCCGAATTGTTGCCAGCTCTCAGCAGTCATAATCGTAATATCTAAATCGGAACGCATGTGAGATGATGTAAGCGCTGTGATGTGAGCGATTATAGCTAATTCATGGCTAATTCGGAAAGCGCCCAAAGAGACTTCATGCCAAAAGAAAAAAATCCGCGGGCTATATTTCAATTTTTTTTTAAATAGTCTGTATTGTCCTTGGTCGCAAAATGAACTCGCAGGGGACCACAGACAATTTAAGGTGAATGCGCAGTGGTAGACCGCGAAATTCTTAGGTTTTTTGCAATTTTTAGGTTTGTGTTTATTATATTTTTTCTATAGGCTGTTAAGCGGTTTTGTCTGTGCCATAGTTTTGTGTGTGTCAATGTTGCGCGCGCATCGCTAGTGCTGGCTGGCACGGCGCGCGGGAAAACAAAACCAGCGCGCCATTTTCCATACAAGTTAATATTTAACAATACAAGTCTGTTTTTTTTCCTCGCAAGTGTGTTGAAAAACGTCGTATGAAACGCGTGTGCATTAATCAATATAGCACACATGTATCATAATGTACTATTATAGTTTATGTAAATCAGTAGGTACCTATAGAAAAATCTTGCATCCACTCAAATTTCAATAAAATATATAAATTATTGGCCAGGATACGGATTTGGCACCATAAACAAGATGTTAAAGTTTTATTTTGATTTTAAAACTTTCATAAAATGTTATGAATAACAAAAGTTGTGTTTTATTAAGTAGTAGGTAAACCAAACCCCATATTTATGTGTTCAGGATACGGATTTGGCACCATAAACGAGATGTTAATGTTTTATTTTGATTTTAAAACTTTCATAAAATGTTATGACTAAAAAAAGTTGTGTTTTATTAAGTAGTAGGTAAACCAAACCCCATATTTATGTGTAGGTATACACTACAACACATTTGATACTGCAAACCAGTACATACTTTATTTTTACGCTGATTTTCGCTATAAAACCTGCAAAATTGTAATTAAAGTAAACAAATCGGCTTATTTATATTGTTTAGTATTTAATCATAATAAACACAGGCATAGAAACCGCGCCATTTTTTATTCGGCAGGAAAAGTCGATAATTTATACATACATAAAAATTAAAGTGAAATTATCGAAATGTGTGCTATAAACGTTAGGTACTGCAATCACTAGTTCCATCTGTCAAAAAACGGACCGACCACGCAGTGGCGCCCTCATCGTTTATTTGGTTATTTCTTTTATTTCAGAATGGAAATGCAGAAAATAAGGATGTAACGTTGTGCTCCACAAGATTATACGGTATTATTATTTATTACAAATGGTAGTTTTACATTGTTAAGAATAAACTAAACTACCGTTTAACCTAGTGCACAGAGAGTAGTCACACACATAAATAAAGAAACAGACCAGACATGTAACCGTTTCCTTCCGAAGATCAACCTGCAGAGACCTGTACCGGGAGTCGGGACCGAAAACCCGCTTCTTTATGTAAGCACCCTAAGTCTATAGTTTCCGTAAACGCCAAATTTATGGTACCGGTTACTCATCTGTTATGTGTAGGTACTAGTAAATGAGAAAACTCATTACATCGTAGCCGAGATAATAATAGTCACTATCATTAATCATTTTCATCATGTTAATCATTATTATCGTTTGGTTTTTGTTCCTTGCCCGCTGTGAATTATTTAATAACAAACTTATTAAATAATTCACAGCGGGCAAGGAACAAATTAATATTAATAAAAAAATAGGTCATTCATGGCCTCACCCGTCCGCGTATTGCCATAATGTATACTAGCACAGACAGGGGTTGCTCTGTAATCGCACGCAATATGCTCTTGTAGCTAGAGAGCATACTGCATATCAGTACAGAGACAGACTGAAATAAAATACACTTTGCTCTAATCCGTGAGAGCAAAACACATACGAGTACAGACAATTTGGCTGCCGTGGTATGTACAGAAGAAGAAGTTTTCATAATAAATACCTAGGCTTATACGTTTTATATAGAGAATAAAACGTTTAAACCTAGTTTTTAATTATGTTGATAAACATACATAAATAGCATAGAGATCGGAAAATCTTTAGAAGAAGAAAAATGTTGTATCCTTTTCTATGGAGGGGGTCGCACGAAGCTTCCCTCAGAGAATATAAACACGTACAACATAGCTATGTTCAATATTGTTACGTAGTACACTGCAACATATAATTAAAGTCTTATGACCCCACATACCCTACAATACAAACAATAACACGGTCACATTTTGCTTTAGACATATGCGAACAAACCGTATACTTATACAGACTGGTCTGTAGTCATACGTAGTTTGCTTTAAAAATATGCAAGCAAACTGTATACTTATACAGACTGGTCTGTAGTCATACGTAGTTTGCTTTAGAGTATTTGTTATTTTTAAGAGCATAAAGTGATCGAGTACAGACTATGGGTGTCTGTACTGATATACACAATGGCAATACGCCACCCGTCCACGTCTGACGCAAACAAAAATTCACTTTTTGGATGGCCACGAGAAAGATGCAAGTTATCAAAGTCTAATTAATTAATAGGTATTCATATTATGATTTTTTTCAAAATAGTTAGTAGTTTTTTAGAACTTGGGATACTTATCCATTTTCTACCGCCTTTAGCATAATCTTTCACTAAATTAATGAATATCTTACCGTAAATCATATTCCTAAGTTCTGCAATATTTCTAGTTCTGGTAGCAGGATCTTCTGCACATAGGATGAACGCTTCTTCTTCTGACTCGGGGTCGTCGTGACGATCCATCTCCGCTTTGAACGCGATCTCTTGAAAAGTCCATAGGTCTGTGTCGCCCTGGATAATAAACACAATATACATTTTTCACATTTTTTTTTTTTTTTTTTTGCGGATGGGAAATCATCAAATGACCCCTCCCGCTCTGGGTGGAGCGGAAGGGAGTGTCAGACTCTTACTGACTAAAACCCACCCGTGTTCCTTCCTTAGCCCTTTATGTTCCGGGCCAGCGGTAACCCTTTCGGACAATCCCGCTGACCCGGCAGGCTTCGGCCCTATGGGGCCCCTTCTCGATGCTGACATCTCTTTGAGGCGCGCGTGGAACACGTACGCGCCGTCCGGCACGGGCCTGGTCCTGATCGGACGGCGAGCTACCCATTACTCTCCGCCCGCAGGCCCGCGCCTACGGTGGCCGGGAGTCGTCGCGCGGCTCCCGACGCCCGGAGCGTCTCCCGCGGCGGCTGGGACGGGAGGCTCTCTCCCTGAGCACATTTTTCACATTGATTTAACAATTTGACACTCATTGTTTCTTCTTTGAATAATTTTAATATTTAACTTTCAATGGCAACATAATAAATATTCACTTTTTAAGTAAGTATAACTGTGGTATAACCTAAGAATTGTTGTACATACTTTGCTATTAAATTAAACGTCAATTATAGAAACCGATAAACGGCACACATTGGTCAGTTAACCTAAGTTTAAACGGAGTTTATCTTCTCATTCATGTATGTCTATGGTTTATCTTACATTGCGGTGTTCGGAAACGCACTTTCACAAATTATCGAACCAATAAGCGCTAATGAATAGAAACTATTAAATAAATGAATAGCAAGTTTGGTTTTACCACGGAAACTCCGATTTGCCTTTTGACAGACACAAGACACTTGAAGCATTTTTTCTTATGTCGCACTGTGTAACATAGACATTCGAGAGGTTAACAATGTACCAAGACATCAGAGCTGTGCGGCGGGAGAATATACGCCATACGGCGACGCCACACGTTTCCGTTCGGACAGCTACGCCCGCCACCTTCCTAATATACGCATTGTTGTGATCCGTGCTCCACAAATGTTCTGCAGTCTTAGTATTATTGAAGTTTACTTCGAATTATTTGTGCAAAACCGTCACATCTCTGAATGAACGGTGTTGTTTGTACAAATAATAAAATTTACTCTTCTGTGCATTTCTGATCTCTTGGTACTTTGTAGAAGGGATGTCGAAAACTCCGTGGTAAAACCTCGTAACTACGGAAGATAGTGTGGGACGAGTGGACGACTGACTTGTATAGCGTTGGAACGTCGGACGCGAGCATAGAATATATCCGGACGCGAGTCATAGATATTTTATGAGATATTTCATTTTTTGATATTTTTCATGTTCGTGTCGATATGTGAGGAGAAGAAGAGCATATTGTGATGATGCGGAAGAATATAGAATTGTTTGAAGACCAAAGGGACAGGATAGATTCTCGTGGAAGCTGATATGGCTGGTTACTTAGAAAATCACTTGCTAACCGCCACCGGTTTTTAAATACATAGGTGTTTAAATTAAAGTCCTTATTAATCTGTTGACTTCTGCGGCTTCTGTGATAGGACAACAAGTACCTTGGCAAATCAGTCACCTATTTGAGAGGATCTTTGCTCATCTGTATCTGTATCACAACCAAATTTTGATGATAACTTTGACCGTACACAAATTGCCATGCGCGACATAATCTTCTGTTAACAGTGTTGAGCTCCGTCCAGCGATAAGTAAGACTTATAAAAGTCAATGTGGCATTGGGAATTTGTGTCGAAGACATTTATTACCTACTGAAAAGAATTTATGCCAAAAACAAGTCCTAGATTGGACCTTAGGCAACTGGTCAATGATCACCTGCCCGACGTTTTCTCATGTCACACAGCAATGTACCCTTGAGCTCTAGAGATTTGCAGACCACCTAATTATTTAGTGCCTTATAAATTACTTGGGCTTTGATTTTATGCTTCAAAGATGTAGGGAATAAACAGAATAATAAATGACTGCTGTGGATGATTCGTTCAACACAGTAGAAAACAAAGGGAATACGATATGAAGCTAATTGGCCATTCCAAAGCGTAGAAGGAGAAGACCGGTCAGTTCATGGAAACTCTTTTAAATTATATTGTTACAAAATATTAGTTATATTTACGTTATTAAGAGCCTATACCACCTCAAATGGCTTAGCATGATCCTCCGTTATGTCGAAAATTCCGCAGCATTAATTTTGAAATAAATATATGCTAAAGTTGAGTTTGTAATTTATATGGTGTACATAATAAAGAGTATTCTATTCTATTCTATTAATGTAAGGTCATATGTTAGACGAAAACACGATTCCATAAAATTTTCTCGATAGAAAAAAAAACCAAAGTTACCTACAAACCGAACAATAAACCGCTGGTATTCAAAAAATACTTCAAATTAGATCATGAAACTTTGCATACTAACTGAACTAACTATAAAGCAGGTCTTATGTTAGTTAGTTTTTTTGAATTACCTTTATTTTCACCGTAAAAAGCAAACATGTAATTATAAATTTGTGTGAATTTATAATTACATGTGAGAACCATGTAAAAAAGACGTCCAGTCGGGCAGTTGTAAGTAAACAAAAGACCAAGTTACGGTAACAATCCAGGATGCTTTTCCACCAGAGATAAACTATGCAACGTTGCTATGGATGCGTTTGATATCCACCAATCATATTCATTGGCCCACATAGCATAGCACTAGTGGAAACTGATTCAACTAAGCTACGTTTTTTATATGGAAGGATGCGTGCTGTGGATGCGTACGATGGATGCGTGCTATGGATGCGTGCTATGGATGCATGCTATGGATGCGTGCTATGGATGCGTGTTATGGATGCGTGCTATGGATGCGTGCTATGGATGCGAGCTATGGATGCGAGCTATGGATGCGTGCTGTGGATGCGTACGATGGATGCGTGCTATGGATGCGTGCTATGGATGCGTGCTATGGATGCGTACGATGGATGCGTGCTATGGATGCGTGCTATGGATGCGTGCTATGGATGCGTGCTATGGATGCGTGCTACTTATAATGGATGCGAGCTATGGATGCGAGCTATGGATGCGTGCTGTGGATGCGTACGATGGATGCGTGCTATGGATGCGTGCTATGGATGCGTGCTATGGATGCGTGCTATGGATGCGTGCTATGGATGCGAGCTATGGATGCGTGCTATGGATGCGTGCTATGGATGCGTGCTAAGGATGCGAGCTATGGGTGCATGCTATGGATGTGTAGCTATGTGCAGAGCAGTGTTCCTACAGTAGGCGCGTGTTTGTCCCATAGCTTGAGCTGCGCATGTTTCTCGCACAGCTACATTGCGGTGGCGCATTTTCATAGCATAGCACATATTACTTGCTCCGCTACATAACTTAGCATCACTGTAAATAGAAACGGTCACATAGTTTCGTAGCTTAGCTTTTACATTCTCGCAGCATATCTGCATAGCACATCTTTGGTGGTAAGGCACCCTTATACGCCCATAGTGAAACTGTGCTCTGAGATTTACGCACTGTACACGCACGCATAAACACCTTTCTAGGGTAGGCAGGCCATGGAAACTGAGAGCCGACGAAAACACAGGTACCTACCTACCTAATATTAAAATGTTATGCTCTTCGTTTTCAAATACTCATAAAAAAATATAGGTTCTATTGACCGCACATCATTGGTGACCATTTGACATTGATAGCACCTTATGTTGTAGCTGTGAAGGTGATTTTCGTAGTCCAAGTGTGTCTCACCCACTGACCTCTATCATATGTATAATACAGGTCAGTGGTCTCACCCGTATAGCACTTAGCAGTCATAAAAAAAATTATACCTGTTACAGTGGACATTTTGTCTCCAAAAGAAGACATTTCGGCAAGTAATAAAAGGTGCGAAAAAGTTGCCCTACTTATTTAGCCTTTCTAATATTAAATATTACCGTGACGATTGTACAGACGCCAGCACATCAAGCTACCCAAAACTATCAAATTATCCCAATCAATCTAGAACCTTATATTGTGGCGATAAAGTTGAAAATCGATTAAAGAAATTTGACAGATTGTAGTAGCTTGATGTGCTGGCGTCTGTAGGTACATGTTGCGCCGACCCTAAATACGGACAAGGGCAGGAGAATGACGACGATGACAAAAACGATAAAATCAAATTAATACACTGAGGCACAGAAGAACTAATATTACTTAGACTGAGGTAAGCTCACTGACCTCTATAATACAATACTAAAACCAAAATAAATATTTAATACTTACAACAAACGCGATTTTTTTGCCCTTTTTTGCTCGATATCAATAATGGCAACACAAGTGCCTACCGCACTTGAAATATTCACAAAATACTTTGTATTATAGAGGTCAGTGGGTAAGCTGTTGTTTTAATTTATGGTATCTTATTGATGCGCCTTTGCCACCCCTTGGTATCGTAACAATAGAAAAATAATTAATGGCGTCTCATTGGTTACGACTTGACAGGCTAAATGCAGATGAGCCTGATAGATATTCAAGCAATGTATTTAATGGATTTAAATTTGTAATTTTATAATAAATCAATAAAAAAAAACCCAAATATAAAAAAAAAATCCAAATATATATTTTGAATGGGCACTGATTTAAAGACGAGATAAAAGCAAAATAAGTTTTCTATAGAAATTTGAAATTCCTCAATATCTCGTCTTTAAATCAGAGTACTTTCAAAATATATATTTGGGAACCTAGATATTCTGTAATCTAATCGGAATAAATACACACTCCACTAAGAATATGTTTGATTTACAAATTATTTTGGTATTACGTTTGTATGAGCAATGCATGCTCCGCCGGACTTCGTGCGTAAGTAATCCTCATCTACATCAATAAAAATGGTTACAGTACGAGCTCGTTTAACTGTCCAGTTAAGTACCTACTTATGACTACTTTTGATGGATCATCGAATTTTTTATATTCACAATAACCAACGTAGCCATTATCTTTCTTTGTATCCACCATAGATATAAGAAAGAAGTTTTTTTCTCTTTTTTTTCTGTTTTTTAACCCCCGACAAAAACTGAGGGGTGTTATAATTTTTTACATTTCTATGGTGCCCGTGTCCACTAACGAGTTACAAAAAAATCCGCAAAAGCTTTTGTCAAATCCGAAAGTTCTCGCAAAAAAGCTTATTTTCAACAAATTCTTTTTGTATTCAGCACCCACAGTAAAAACATGTAGTATATTTACGAACACAGCATCCCACATTATATTATGATCACTGTACGAGTGTATGACATTCTCTCATCAGAGAAAGTGACGCTAATCAGCACTCGTCAACAGCTATGGAGAAAGCTCGGTGTTTATTTTACAAATTTTAGGGTTCATTTGTGAAGCGCAATTAGTGGGATAATCCCCGATACGGTTGACATTTTGCATTTAAATTTAGAAAAAAACAAAACAAATGATAAAGTAAGAAGAACAGCTGCACGGGGCGATTGATCAGGTTAGGCTACGCTTGCCGCGGTTGGTCCGTGGATGGGTGACCATCTTTACATATCAAGCCGTTGGTCGCGGCTGTCATTCGTGGATCTTTGACAGTCGCTACTACTCGTTACGGGTCGTCAGAAGCCCGAAAGTCGACAGCCAGTCTTACCAAGGGGTATCGTATTATCTAGTAATTGAGTTGTGGAGGTCAGATAAACAGTCGCTCCATGTAAAATACTGGTATTCAGCTGCATCCGGTTAGAATGGAATCTGACCCCGACATAGTTGGGAAAAGGCTAGGCAGATGATGATTAGGTCACACAAATTTTTGCAACTTTCAATACTCTAGTGAATCAATTTGGTTGAACCAAGTAATCCTGCAATAAAACACTTGTATAAACATTTAAAGCAAATTAAATAAAAAAATCTAAAAGCTCAGTACTGCCTCATAAATAAAAACTGCTGTCAAAGTATCACCTCACAAACATAAAAACTCTTCACACTAATATTATAAAGGCGAAAGTTTGTGAGGGGGGTTTGTGTGTGTGTGTTTATATGTTTGTTACTTCTTCACGCTCAAACGGCTGGACCAATTTTGATGAAATTTTGTATGGAGGTAGCTGACACCCTGGATTAACATATAGGCAACTTTTTATTCCGATATTCTCACGGGATCGACATTTACGCGGGTAAAACCGCGGGGCGCAGCTAGTTAAGATATAAAATAACACTAGAGCTTCCAAGTGTGAGGCTGTTTATGAATACATCAGACAGGCATAGAATTTTGTTTTCTAATATTAGATTTCCTTTTTTTGTAGGTACAGTCAACAAAGGAGTTAAGTATACAGGAGCGTCGGATATAGTTGAAGTTTACTAAGAAACCAATGGATGTTCTGGACTGAAATTTAATTTAATAAATGAGCTGTTTGTTTTCTATTAATAAACTAAAATTTTATTCGAGAATATCCATCGATTTCTTAGTAAACTTCAACAATATCCGACGCTCCTGTATACTCAACTCCTTTGTTGACTGTACAGTGTCGATCAAAAGTCCTTAAGCAAATTCGCAAAGTTATAGTTTGAAGTTTAGTTAGTGACTTACGACCTTCTTTTAATGAGTAATTTGACACACACACCCGCATATTACTCGAATAATCACGCTATTGAATATAGTTCCGTGTCATGTTCGTCTTGTTCACATAGTTCGTAAAACTTTATGATTATACCCACAGAAATCTTAATAAATAAATTAATTATAAGGTGGACAGATGCACCATTCACCGCGAAAGAATGTTGTGGTTCTTTGTTGGTTGATAATAATTTGATATTGTGGGTTAGTGAAGTGTGTTTAATCTATTAGAGGTGTTATTCATTTTGAAACGCAAGCAAATTTAAATATTGAGATGAAAGCGGATATTATCGCGCTGCGTAAAAGTAGACTTAATATTATACCACAAATATTTGATGAAACCGGACTGACTGTGAGTATTATGATTTAATTCTTTTATCGAACATTTATTTAATTAATGTATAACTGCTGATCCTTGTAGTTATTTTATTAAACGTTTTATATTTACCATAGGGTCTAAATAGAAGAAAAAATATATATTTCCAAGAGTTTATTTATTTACTTTTGGAATGATGAATATAACATTAAGTATAAATTATAATCTTATCTTTTGAACTATTTTCAAAATATTTTTTTTTTTCAAAATAGTAGTTAATAATATTTTATCATTTTGCTAGTAGCCTTACAATATTCCTTTTTTGTTTTAGAGAAATTACCTACCTACTGTGAGTAGGAAGGTCAAAAGGTCGGAGGGTCCGTGCCAGTCGAACGCGATCGACAGTGGAAGGCCCCAGCTGGTCAGTGAATAAGAAAGAAATGTTGTTTTAACCAACCAGTTACCAGATGAAGTTGCATTGCAAGGAAATATGCAGAAATATGTTTAAATATTATAGGATCCATACGCCAGCGTTTACTTGATAGCATGGATAATAATGGGGGTTATACAACGTATTAAGTTATAAATTACAAATTGATTTTAGTAATATTAAAATAATATTGTGTCTTAACCGTATTAAGGATTATTTTGAGGTTTATAGTTTCAATCTTCTTTTCATAATGAAAATGAATACTTAAGCTATAACCGCAATATATATATATAGAACAATATTATTTTATTAAAGATACTTACAATATTTTAAGTCTAATGGTAGTAGTTCACATGCTTTACTTCAATAAATTGTTCTTTATGAGAAAATAAACTGTTTTAAAAGTTTATTTATAAAATTATAACGAATAAAATTTTGGAAATCACTTAAAAATCTTTTTTTTTTATCCCATATTTCAATAAAAATATAATAATACAAATAAAATAAATATTACATTATTATTCTCGTGTTCGATCGAATCGAATAATAATAAAAAAAGATAAGAATATTGTTGAAAAGATAAATTAAAGTTTCATCTCGAGATTCGAACCTAGGCCAACTTGTTTAATAATCCAATACGCAACGCTATCCGCTAGCGGTACTTGTTATGAAGATGTGAATTTTAGCAATCGTATGAACCAACCAAGGTCATACGTAATTACGCCGCGCGTGTGAAAAAGCGACGGTATAATTATTTTTTGTTTCGTTCGACGTTAGCCAGTGTACACACACAGATGTAGGTACGGGCCTGCGCGGCGCGGGCGCGTGTTCACAGAAATTTCAACTTTATTGTGCCTATGCAAATTTGTTGCAGACCGTACATACGCCAGCTTATCAAGCTACTACAATTTGTCAAATTTCTTTAATAGATTTTCAACTTTATCGCTACAGTTTAGGATACTAGGTTGATTGAGAAAATTTGACAGTTTCGGGTCGCGTCTGTACATTGCCATGCCATTAGACAAGTTCACAGTTTTTATGTCGTGGACAATCAGGTCGACGACAAAATGTAGGTACCTATGTTTGTTCATCGAATACTCTGCCAAATTGTCGACGGATTTTCAAAATTCTTTTTTTTTTTCTGCAAGTTAATCATGTTTGTATTCTACAAGGTGCAGACAATGATTTCAAAAGTAGTAATATATAAGTCAATGGGTGCAGACGACAATAACAACATTATTTTTAGTATATGCGAAACCCGAAACACGTGTCTATTTTTACCGACTTTACAAAAAGGAGGAGGTACTATGTTCGGGTGTTTGTATGTTTTTTTTTTTTTTTTGTATGTTTGTTCATCGAATACGCCGTTAATTGTCGACGGATTTTCAAAATTATTTTTTTGTTCCAAAGTAGATAGTTCTGAGGTGGTCCCATTGTCACCAAGTTAGGATCTGATGATGGGATCTTAGAGAAATCGAGGGCAACCCTCAAATTTTATAGGCTTACTTATTGTTTTTCGCATATTTTATGAAGTATCTTGTGTATTTGTGTATGGTTGTCACCATCTCAGGTAGCTGGGCTGATGATGGAAGGTACAACTCCTTAACAGTAAGAAGTTACTCGAACAGGCAAGGACTGTTTTAGTAAATTGTTTTGATGTTTGATAGGGCATTTGCCACATTTGGTCTCATGATCATCAAGTCATGACCTGATGCTGCAGTCAGGATAGTCTGCAGAGTACCTAACTCCTCGACAACTAACAGCAGATATATCGTGTTTAGGCTCATTGAAAAGGGCTCGATGTGTGGATAAACGTACTGTTACTGAGGAACACCGAAGACCTGATGCTGAAGCCAGGAGCATCAGAAAAAGTACAAACCTTTAAATTACAGCACCGTAGTCGTGTTTGGGCTCATTTTAAACAGGACTAATTTTAAGTTCAATGCAATGTTGACATAAGTCTGGCCTGATGCTGCAGCCAGGATTATCAGCATCTAATCTAAAAACTAATAAAAGGAGAACTCCTCAACAATTAACGTCCCTGCATCGAGAAAAGGAATATTTTATAAAAAGGCGATGGGCAAGTTGACATTAGGCTATTGTAACTTAGATAAATTATAAATAGACCCACTAAAAAGCGAGAAATAAAAACATTTTAACAAAAAAAAAAACCGACTTCCAAAAAAAAACACTACAAACTGAAAAAAAAACCCCACAAACTGAAAAATAACTTTAATTTCGGAAGTCGGTGGCAAAAACTAAAATACTGATCCCTAAGACACCGACTTCCGAAATTAAAGTTATTTTTCAGTTTGTGGGTTTTTTTTTCAGTTTGTAGTGTTTTTTTTTGGTAGTCGGTTTTTTTTTTGTTATTATGTAAAGAATCTACTTAGGTATTACAAAATTTCAAAACTGTATCATGAAAAATCACAAAGTTAGCTTGTTAAGTTACCTGTTTGTCCGTACAAAAACATGCTCACCCGCGCCGCGCCGTCTTGCGCTCATTGATACCTAGGTACCTAACCGGTCGGCGCGGAGATTGGATTACCTACGTAGTGTCGCTCGGTCACTTTAACCTTTTTTAAATATTTTTGGGACAAAATATAACATGGGGTAAAAATTATTGGAATCGATTCAGTTACTTATTCTGAACAAACTATATTCAAGTTTCGCATATATACTAAAAATAACGTTGTAAGTGTAAATAAAACAAAGACGGGTTAGTTACACCATTTAAAACTCAAAAAAAGCTGGATCGATTTTTATAATCTTTGACTTGTTGGATTTGTCTCCGCCTCGAATAGCAGAAAAGGAAAAAAAAATAATTTATTTGCTCATACATTCGGTCTTATTAATTCTGAGGCGGCACGAAGTTTGCCGGGTCAGCTAGTATAAGACAATAAATTAAACTGCATAATATATTGAATTACGTCCCCAGTCTGCTTAGAAACACTCAATCAAAGATATCAATAGCACTGAATAGTCCAATAGTTTAGTTTAGTCACTATAGTTAGTTTTTAGGGTTCCGTATCAAAATGGTAAAAACGGAACCCTTATGGTGAGACTAAGTCTGTCTTTCTGTCTGTCTGTCACAGCTGGATATCTCAAGAACTACTAATGCTATCAACTTGAAATTTGGAATAGTTTTAGATGACGTTTGCCCAACTATTTCGCAAATAAGAGAGAAATAAAAATATATGTATATTTTTTGCAACAGGGACTGAAAGGGGGGGCTACTAGGGCATGTGGGGTATCATATGAAAGAGCGCAGTTTGCACATTCTTAAACATTTTTTTTTTTTAGGCCGCATAGTTTTCGACTTTTGATGGAAAATGTAATAAAATACCGTTCCCCCCCTTACCTCCGAAGTTTGCAAAGAGAAAAATCTGAAGTTATTCTGTGTGATAGAAGTTTATGTAAAGATTACAGGACAAATAAAACGAAGTCTCTAAATAGCACACTTTTTCAGAAATCATCAACAAAAGTTACATTAGTTCCACTATCGGTCAAGAGATGGCGCTGACATAAATCTGCAATATTCTACACCGCAGTGCACAGTGTTAAAATTCTCTGATGAATCTATGCCTCGCCGATGAAAATTTAAAAACATATAAATGATGGTACGGAACCCTCGTTGCGCGAGTCCGACTCGCTCTTGCCCGGTTTTTTTAAATCCCAGAGACTAATCTGACATTTAAGTCTTTTGTGTTTTTTTTTGTATACCTAGAAGTACACCTTTCAGAATATTTCAGATTTTTTTTTTGTATACCTAGAAATACACCTTTCAGAATATTTCAGATTAGTCTCTGGGATTAAAAAACGAACTTTAGAGTTAGTCAAGGATTGGCAAAACCCTTATTCGGCCTGTCACTATTTGAGTTTGTTAGGAAATATCCCTTTTTTAATTTCTATGGGAATATCGGGGTAAAAAGTATCCTATGTGTATCTACGTGCCAATTTTCATCCAAATCTGTTCAACGGTTTACGCGTGATTGAGTAACAAACATCCAAACATCTTCACAAACTTTCACATTTATAATATTACTAGCTTCTGCCCGCGACTTCGTCCGCGTGAAATTTTACCATCTTAGAGGTTGAATTTCGAAAAATCCTTCCTTATTCCTTGTCTACATTATAAAGGAAACCTCTGTGCAAAATTTCAGCTCTCTAGGTCCAAGGGTTTGGGCTGGGCGTTGATGAGTCAGTCAATCAGTCAGTCAGGACATTTCTTTTTATTTATATAGATTAGGATTACATTATTATTCCGGTAACAAGCTAATTTCAATAATATTCCGGTAACAAGCTAATTTACGATGGAGGTTTTATTATTGCTGTTGTAATAAATTTCAGCTCTCTAGGTCCAAGGGTTTGGGCTGGGCGTTGATGAGTCAGTCAATCAGTCAGTCAGGACATTTCTTTTTATTTATATAGATTAGGATTACATTATTATTCCGGGAACAAGCTAATTTCAATAATATTCCGGTAACAAGCTAATTTACGATGGAGGTTTTATTACTGCTGTTGTAATAAATCTTTCGCTACAGTGCAGTGCAGCTAGTTGCAACAGTAATCATTTATCTAGATCCTAGAGGGCTAGCGAACCTAAATAAGTAATGTCATGAGCTGTGAGCACTAGAGTTAAAGAGGTTCGCAAAATTGAAGGTTTTGAATAAAATTAAAAATCAAAATTGATTGTGGGCGCTACTATAGCGGATTTGAGGCCAAATATAAAATAATTTACTATTAAAAAATAAAGTTTTTTTTTTATTGTGTACGGTCAGGGAAATAGTTTAACAAATTCTATTAACCGTGTTTTAGCAATCTTCTATAATATAAAAATTAATCGCTGAATGTGTTGCTAAGCGCAAATCTCGAGAACAGCTGAACCGATTTCACTAATTCTTTTTTTAGAATATTCCTTGAAGTACGAGGATGGTTCTTAAGCAGAGAAAAAAATAATATATCTATGGGAGTAGGGTAGAAGTAGGGTAGGAGTAGGGTAGGAGTAGGGTAGGAGTAGGGTAGGAGTAGGGTTGGAGTAGTGTGGAGTAGTGTAGGAGTAGGGTAGGAGTAGTGTAGGAGTAGGGTAGGAGTAGTGTGGAGTAGTGTAGGAGTAGGGTAGGAGTAGTGTGGAGTAGTGTTAGGAGTAGGGTAAGGGGTAGGACACCTCGCAAACGAAGTAGCGCCGGGCAGCTACAAAAAATTTATATGGCAAAACAACGTTTGCCGGGTCAGTTACCTATTTCCCTGACTTTACTTGTACAGTCTCCAGCACATCAAGCTACTACAATCTGTCAATTTTTTTAATAGATTTTCAACTTTATGGCTAAAACATAATGTTCAAAGTTGATTGGGAAAATATGACAGTTTCGGGTAGCTTGAAGTGCGCGTCTGTACCTACGATTGAAAAAAATACTTTACCTAGTTTCTTTTTCTTCTAATTTCAATATATTTATTTCTGTTGGATTTGACACTTGAGCCAAGGCTTGATCATCAATATTCAAACTCAAACTCAAATCATTTATTTCAATTATACCTTGTACAGGCACTTTTGAATTGTCAAAATTAAATAGTCTGTCAGTTAGTCAGAAAGTTGAAGCTAGTTGCCCATTCCAAAGCGTAGATCTCTATGGAGAAGAACGGGCAAGAAACTCCATGGACACTCTTTTAAATCAAGGTATTACAAAATCCTGGGTACATTATTCTTGTTGCTTCTATATGTGAGAACAATGTAAAAAAGACAGAAATGAAGAAACAATTCAAGACATAAGATTAAAAGTAAGCCTTGGCAGTTAAGAGATGACCAGTCTCAACCGACGGCGCCCGTTCACGAACATGACGCGTGGATCAGCACCATCCAGCTCAACCATTTTGTAGCAACAATTTTGTGTCAACATTAGCAATTAAAAACAAGATTTGGGTTAATCAAGATTAGTATAAATCCAGAGGTCTGCTAGACGGGCTAGATTTCGAAAGTTGTATGTCTAAATGACCTCTGTTTATAAAATAATGTCTAGACTACACCTTACAATTGTTTTGTTTTTAAACGTGTTTTGAATGTCAAAGTTATTAAGTAGGTATTTTATTCTCAGGCTTTTGGTGTCCTTTTATCTTTAACTGTTAATGTTACTGTGTCCGGTTCGGCACTACGTACCAGAAAAGTAAAATATATTTCAGTTGATGGAAAAAAAATCTTTCAGTCAAGTTAACCAGAAATTATTCAGTCTACCTAGCTTTTTCCCTACAATGTTGGTCGGCTTCCAGTCTAACCGGAGGCAGCTGAATGCCTATCTACCGACAACCCAGTTACTGGGTAGGTAATACGATACCGCTTGATATGACCGGTTGTCAGACTTTTGGGCTTCTGACTAGGTACCCGTAACGACTGTCAAAGGGACTAACGTGCTTTTCGAGGCATGTTAGATGGCGAGTCTCGAATCGGATTGTAATAAAATGATTTAAATTAGATGAAGTAATTAAATTAATTAATTGTATGGGTTACATACAATTAAAGTTATAATACCAAGGTCCAACAGCTGAGCCTTCCTACACTTATTAATAAATGTGGGCAATAGGTTTAAAAATATGGCCTGCGAGCGATTTGTAACTAAAGCTTTGTTTTAAATGGCTATGAAGTGAGACATAAAAAATGACTGTATTTCAACATTTTCAACTAGTTGGTAGCTAGACAATTGAGATAAGAACATGCAACAATCAAATCCAAACCCATCACTGAAAACCGCATCAAAATCGGACTAGTAGTTTTGGAGATAAATGGCAACATTGGTTTGCACACACATCCTCTCACCCCAAACGCATAAGTATACCGTCTCCGTACCGTCGCGGGTAAAAACAATAACACTGAACGGTTACAAGAAAGTTAACAAACATAACATAATAGGTAACATAGCATAGGTAGGTACCGTTCAGTTTCTAATAAGCTTTGTTCTATGGCTATGAAGTGAGACATAAAATATGATTGTATTTCAACATTTTCAACTAGTTGGTAGCTTAGCTAGGCAACTCAGAAAACAATAACACATAACGGTTACAAGAAAGTTAACGCGTATGTAGGTACCGTTCAGTTTCTAATACGCTTTGTTTTAGCCATTTCCAGCTAAAGTGTGACTAGACCAGGCGGTGCTATTCTGTAAAAAGATCACCGTGATAACTTAGGAGAAGTGAGCTTAAAGTGAGTTCTTTAATCTCACTTCACCTAAGTTTTCACGGTGAGATTTTTACAGAATAGCATTACAGTTACCTCTATCCGTTTATAAACCATCTCCTTTCAAATATGTGTTCCTGGTACTTATAGACAAAATAGCATGTAGGTTAACGCAGTTTATATTGAGCTATTTCACCTTGAATATATATACCTTAAAATGACAGCTCGTATTGTACTCGGTTATATAAGTCAAA
This sequence comes from Oligia strigilis, assembly GCA_951800025.1. NCBI lineage: Eukaryota > Metazoa > Arthropoda > Insecta > Lepidoptera > Noctuidae > Oligia > Oligia strigilis. Next base: position 503 of record CATOHL010000027.1, on the reverse strand, counting down.
GCTCAAATAAGTGCATAGCTTCATTTGACAAGAAATAATTCTAAATAAGGGTAAATATAATACCTCGTTAGTACGGCCAGCAACAAAAGTCAATCAAGCAATTTTTCCGAAAAGATTGTGCTAAAATTTCACTACCCAAGCAAATTTTAGCAACCTTTTTTTATACCAATGCAATGTTTGGAATAATTTTAGTACGCACATTTTCATTTGGTCAAATTTTTACTTGGCAGAATATTATTGAGGATAATGTCATTTCTTTAGGCATTTGGTCTTTAATCAAATGATTTGTTACAGCAAACAATCTTTAGACAATAAACATTTAGTCAAATGAGTTGTTATGAAAAAAATATACTTAACAAAAAAAATTTTTTGGGAATTACATGGTTTTACTTACATAATTACTTTTTTAATTACATTGTATGGTTGCAGTCGGTCGATAGGCGACGTAGGATGCAAGAGCGAGCGAAGGGCACCCCGACCGGACGTTCGGTTTTGTTAGGTTA
>CATOHL010000026.1:69438-91538 GCA_951800025.1 Oligia strigilis | reverse complement strand
TTCAAAACAGCCGCGGTATTCAAAATATCATGCGTCCTTGCGAGAGTGAGCGGCTTAGTCAGCAGTACATTATGTGATAAAGCTGTATCTGATATGGCGCTATCGGCGATAAACTCTCGCAGACCACATTACTCATGCAGTGCAGAGAAGGGCGCGAGCGGCGCGAGGGTCCGCCGCGTGGCCGCGCCGCTCATAATAAAGACGCTGCTCACGAAAGTGACGTGATGACGTCAGCGTGCGCCTGATTGATATGCGATGTATTGTCGTGCATCAATACGGTGCTATAGGGAACTGTCCCAATTTCACTGACATTATGACTCCGATTTTGAAAACGTTAACAATCAGAATTTCACCGTATTATCAATTTCACTGCGAAAACATGAATGTCTACTACTATATAAAAATAAGTCGGGTTTTCCTTCCTGACGCTATAACTCCAGAACGCACGAACCGATTTCCACGGTTTTGCATTCGTTGGAAAGGTCTCGGGCTCCGTGAGGTTTATAGGTAGGAGTTGGGTAGGAGTAGTGTAGGAGTAGGGTAGGAGTTGGGTAGGAGTAGGTTAGGAGTAGGGTAGAAGTAGAGTAGAGTAGGGTAGGAGTAGTGTAGGAGTAGGGTAGGAGTAGGGTAGAAGTAGGGTAGGAGTAGGGTAGGAGTAGTGTAGGAGTAGGGTAGGGTAGGACACCACGCGGACGATAGCGCCGGGCAGCTAGAAATAATTTATAATATGGCAAAACAACGTTTGCCTGGTCAGCTAGTCTACTATGAAATGTACGTTTCGACGCTCAGAATAGCGTAACACTATTTCCTATGATTGTTAGTCACAGAGTCATCGTAGAAAAACGATTTTTGTATCTATACAACTGAGGACTGCAAACTGATTTCTCGGCATAACCATTTATCTAAAGTGTCTGTCAGACGTCTTGTCTTCGTATCAAAAAAAAAATTGATGGATTTTGATGCAGGTTTCACACCCGCTCAAGCCATTTCTCGAGGTAGGCTTCAGGTTTAAAACATCGACTAGTGTATCCTACTAATATTATAAACGCGAAACTTTATGAGGATGGAGGGATGGATGTTTGTTACTCTTTCACGCAAAAACTACTGAACGGATTTTCATGAAACTACAGTAATATAGCTTACTAGCAGCGCCCCGCGGTTTCACCCGCAGAAGTGTTGATCCCGCAGGAATATCGGGATAAAAATCGTATGGGTTAATCCTGGTTATAAACTATCTGTGTGCCAAATTTCATTCAAATTCGTTCAGCCGTTTGTGCGTGAAGAAGTAACAAACATACAAACACACACCAACTTTCGCCTTTATAATATTAGTGTTATGTATCTCTATGCTTCAACTCCTCGGTTTTCGTGGATTTCATAATGTATCCGAACAGTAACTGACTGCTGACGGTAGACACGCACGTGGCTGTGGCACGGTAATATTATTATTATCAGTATAGTACCGTGGCTGTGGGTCCCATCTGTAGGTGTTTAGGTGATGATGATGGTCGAATAGGACCATGTGTTGATACCGTAGCGTAGGTGGATCGGTGGCATGTAAGAGCTGATATAACAGCAGCACGTGAAGCACCGCCTGCGCAGCGTCGGAAATGGTATAATGGCACAAAAACACTGGTGCGGTTATCAACGTTCCGCTCTGGTTGGCCGTGTCAGAGCCGCGCGCGCTGCTCTCTACGTGATGTATGATGCGCGGCCCCCCGCACCGCCCCTCACCGCACTCGCTCATCCGATATCCTTACTCCAACGGTATCTATCTTGTTCCTTTTCTTCTTTATTGTACAGCTCCTGTTGGCATAGATAAGCATTATTTTCTACAAATGAACATCATCTTACGTCCCCAGGCTCAGACCAAATAAATAAGTCAAGACATAGCACTGCGAACAATACAGTGAAGCATGCAAAAACTACACCTCCGCTCTGTGCATACACGCACACATTTACAATCAAACCTCACCTCACTATGTGTACACATGTTTACGAAACCGACCTCACTTTACTGTTGACAGCCCTCTGTCTTGGTTTTTTATTTGGTCTGAGCCCCCAGGATAATTAAATAAAATCGTGGTCAGAATAGGAGAGTTCGTCGTCCAAAAGCAAGGAATATAAAATGGAACTCTTCAAGAGATGACACTAAAACAATCCCGTGCTCATTACCGTTAGTAATGTAACTCTTCAAGAGATGACACTAAAACAATCCCGTGCTCATTACCGTTAGTAATGTAACTCTTCAAGAGATGACACTAAAACAATCCCGTGCTCATTACCGTTAGTAATGTAACTCTTCAAGAGATGACACTAAAACAATCCCGTGCTCATTACCGTTAGTAATGTAACTCTTCAAGAGATGACACTAAAACAATCCCGTGCTCATTACCGTTAGTAATGTAACTCTTCAAGAGATGACACTAAAACAATCCCGTGCTCATTACCGTTAGTAATGTAACTCTTCAAGAGATGACACTAAAACAATCCCGTGCTCATTACCGTTAGTAATGGAACTCTTCAAGAGATGACACTAAAACAATCCCGTGCTCATTACCGTTAGTAATGGAACTCTTCAAGAGATAACACTAAAACAATCCCGTGCTCATTACCGTTAGTAATGGAACTCTTCAAGAGATGACACTAAAACAATCCCGTGCTCATTACCGTTAGTAATGGAACTCTTCAAGAGATGACACTAAAACAATCCCGTGCTCATTACCATTAGTAATGGAACTATTCAAGAGATAACACTAAAACAATCCCGTGCTCATTACCGTTAGTAATGTAACTCTTCAAGAGATGACACTAAAACAATCCCGTGCTCATTACCGTTAGTAATGGAACTCTTCAAGAGATGACACTAAAACAATCCCGTGCTCATTATGAGTCATTACCATTAGTAATGAAAATGCTCATGGTGAGAATGCAACTGCGTGTGTACTTATCTGTTCAACTGCTAATATTGGTATAAACACAGTAGCCGTGGGCCGTCTATTGCAAATTGGCAAATTAGCGACTACTAGCCCCGACTGTGGCGGGGCGGGCCACAGCACCTCGTTCGACCAATTACCGCGTGTGACATGCCCAGTACGACAATATTGATAGTGCAGGCGCCGTGGCTCCGCGACAGACGACTTTGCCAGCCCGTCAGTCCGAGTGGTTCGCTGGGCGACCACATCACTCATAAAAACGGACATTAGTCTCACTGGATGAAGTGGGTGATTGTGCGCGGCGGCGGCGGCCTGCCTAGATAAGGAGCTCTGCAACATTATTTACGGAATTACCTAATCTGAGCGACGGAATGGATGGAATGCATTCGCGTCGCCACCCAAATGTCCTTTACGAATTACCTAATCTGAGCGACGGAATGGATGGAATGCATTCGCGTCGCCACCCAAATGTCCTTTACGAATTACCTAATATGAGCGACGGAATGGATGGAATGCATTCGCGTCGCCACCCAAATGTCCTTTACGAATTACCTAATCTGAGCGACGGAATGGATGGAATGCATTCGCGTCGCCACCCAAATGTCCTTTACGAATTACCTAATCTGAGCGACGGAATGGATGGAATGCATTCGCGTCGCCACCCAAATGTCCTTTACGAATTACCTAATATGAGCGACGGAATGGATGGAATGCATTCGCGTCGCCACCCAAATGTCCTTTACGAATTAATTGCTTCCTGCATCAGACAATATCGCGTTCCCAAAATGTCGCAATGAACTGTTATGTAGTGTAACTAGCGTGACCAAGGTCCTGTGTTATGAAACGCCATTTACAGAACAATTTACTTGCGCGCGTAATGGAAGCGGTTCCATGACATTCGATTAGTTTGTTTAGGGAAATGTATGTGGCGCAAAATGTATGTGGCGCAAAATAGTGTGAAATTGAACTGAACACTCGCGTCCCGATTTGTCCTCAAAACTATTGACAGACAGTATGAAGCCTTTCAAGTGGTAGACTGTAGTGTAGGGCTACTTCGTTTCATGTAGTCAGCGTCTGCCGTAGTAAACAGCAAGAAATAAATAAGGAAACTAATAGAACACGCCAGATATCGACACACCCTCTTATATAGTTCTGATGTTGCATGTGTTGTTCTGATGTTCTAATTCTAACCGCTGTTACCTATGCAGCATAGGTATCTTAATGGAGCATAGGCTATGCTCCATTAAGATTTTATTTAGAGACAAAGCCGGGTTTGTAATCAGCAGTAATGTGTCGCTTAGTGTCGTGAACTCGTGGGTTGGTCATGATTAGGCACGCACGGTCCAACATATTCGTACCTACGAACGGTACAAAGTACAACAATGATAAGTGTGTCATCGTCACCGTGTTAGTCCAATTACTTATAGCGGACGGCGACTGCGGCGACACCTGTATTTCCAATTGTCGATGTTAGGTAAACACGCGTGTAACGGCACTGGCGCATGCGCAAGCTGAGTCGTGCACTCGTGCCGCTCGGAACCCAAATATGACTGGAGAATCTTAGGTTCACTCGTTTAAAAAATAAATGTGGCTGGGCGGATATTTAATCTTAAATTGTTACAAATACAAACTAAACATTGCTTTCCATTTTTGACTAACGCGGAAATTAACCAGCAGCGGTCAATTAGTCTCAGCTGACTTACGGTTATGTTTCGTTGCGATTGTTGCTCGACAGTGACTGATAAGTAATATGTTTCATGCAATTACTTACAGATTTGTAATTGACTATTCTTTAGAAGACGATGATAGCGATAGCGGCGCATTCGACAATACAGCGAGTAGCCGGACATTAATCGTTTACTTTAGAAGACGATGATAGCGATAGCGGCGCATTCGACAATACAGCGAGTAGCCGGACATTAATCGGTTACTTTAGAAGACGATGATAGCGATAGCGGCGCATTCGACAATACAGCGAGTAGCCGGACATTAATCGTTTACTTTAGAAGACGATGATAGCGATAGCGGCGCATTCGACAATACAGCGAGTAGCCGGACATTAATCGTTTACTTTAGAAGACGATGATAGCGATAGCGGCGCATTCGACAATACAGCGAGTAGCCGGACATTAATCGGTTACTTTAGAAGACGATGATAGCGATAGCGGCGCATTCGACAATACAGCGAGTAGCCGGACATTAATCGTTTACTTTAGAAGACGATGGATAGCGATAGCGGCGCATTCGACAATACAGCGAGTAGCCGGACATTAATCGTTTACTTTAGAAGACGATGATAGCGATAGCGGCGCATTCGACAATACAGCGAGTAGCCGGACATTAATCGTTTACTTTAGAAGACGATGATAGCGATAGCGGCGCATTCGACAATACAGCGAGTAGCCGGACATTAATCGTTTACTTTAGAAGACGATGATAGCGATAGCGGCGCATTCGACAATACAGCGAGTAGCCGGACATTAATCGTTTACTTTCTCTCGCGGAGAGCGCCGACGTATTTTAACAAGGCTTTATGGTAATTAACGCGGCCGCCATGAGACGACGCGCACGATGGGCGCACCGGCGCATGCGTTAGGGGCAGCGCACACTGCTCTGTGCGCACGAATACACGACCAGCTAGAGGATGCAGCTTGTGGCGCGGCGGTTTATATCAGAGGATGGATACTGTACTATACCCGCTAGCGCTACTAATAGCTATCCTCTGATGTAGATCGCCGCCAAGTTTCCGCAAACCACCCTGGTCTGACGGTAACGCCGTGATTACACTATCCTAGATTGTACACAATTTAGGAAGTAGAGCGATTGGACCTCCGATTTCCACTAAATTGGATCCAATCTGTTCTAACTGCGATTACATCTGCGGATTTCCTAGTTAGCATTCCTTAAAATTGGATAATGTAATAGCGCCTTAAGCACCAGTGAATAGGTTCGTCCGTGTGTCAGATCAGAACCACGCGCTCTTTGTTGTATGAATCGTAATGCAACGAACCCACCCAAGCTGAGATAGTGTCATCGCATCATTGCGGAACGCTCGGCTCTATCTGAGTCGTAAACCATGAGCTCCACAGGTGCATCATGACATGAAGGCGTGGAATGTGCGCAGTGCGTGTGGTGTGCGCGACCAAGTTGTGCACGTGCAGTTGCATAACTGATGATATTATATTTCAGCGGTTAGAGGGCAGGACTGCGACGCGCCAGAGTCGCAGGTGCCTCAGTAACACGTGCAAAGCACTCGTTTTACGAAATACATGTTATAAGTATAATTTATTGATTTTTTTACGTCGATTTATTGAACGTCGCCTCCCAAATCTTGCGAATCCTTAACGGATTAAGATTATAAGTGATTGCCTTCTATATCTCGCGATGTATAAGTGATTGCCTTCTATATCTCGCGATGTATAACGAAACCACCGCGCATGCTCATAGCCTTAAACTGATTAGTCCTTTTGGATTACCTATGATGATGGATGACAAATTACCATGAATCCAGTTCTGTGAAGATACTTTATACTGTCACGGCTGGACGCGACAGTATGCAGCCTCTCGAAGTCGTTGGCGATGATGTTTACCTACCTAGTACAAACGGGAAATCTTACCTACTTTGCGAAAGGATCAATATTCTCAAATCTGTACAGCGTTCGGGAACATTCGCAATATCTTCTCGATCTAAATAGCGCAACGTGTCAAGATGAAAGTCTTTCGTGGTCTTGGTTCACTCACAATGGCCCTGAGAAGAAGGCTCAGTCACCCAAAGTGCTCGGAATTTCTCTGCGTGAATGAATCAAAAATGAGGAGGTTCGCAAGAGATCCAAGATAACCCGGGGAAGACTGGGAGGCATAGGATGGTGCGGCGATGCTTGGGCAGGTCTCTGTCCACCAGTAGACGTCTGTCGCTTGAATGATGACAATGATGTACTTACGATATTCTTAGTTTTTATTTACATAAGTGAAACCTCTGCAAAAAGTAAAAACTTAAAAATAGTTGAATCAGTAATGAATGCTGCACACAAACGCGTGGCATGTCACTCGTCAAATCGTATTCATACATCTCGCGCTTCTACGTCAGTTTATGAGTCGGTACCGCGGATAAAAATCTTTTATATACTGGCAAATTTAAAACAGCACTGCTGAAAAAGAGTATTATGCATATGGGACCGAGGATTTTCAATAAAATACCTGATGATATAAAAAATAGTACATTACAGATATTTAAAAAGAAATTATATAAATTGCTACTTGAAAAATGTTATTACACAATTGATGAATTTTTAAATGACAAATCTATATGATTTTTAATCATCTACAATGTTTTTAATTTTAATTAATTTTCTTTATATTATTGACTAATTATTAACTTACTATTATTGACTTTATATGGATTATTGGGTAATTTATTGACCATTTACTGACATTTTATTAACTTATTATTGACATTGTAATATTGACTAATTATTGATTATATTATTGACATTGTTTACCAATAATTGAACTTACAAATTGAATGATTTATATTTTTCTATTATTTAATAATTTGATGTTAGTTAAATTTTTGTATTTTCTTTTTTTATGATTGTTTCATGATACTTAATTATAAAAAAAAACTATTTTTGCATGCCTGACGGTAGAATGTACTGGATCCTTCGTTTACTTAACACCATATTTTTGTACCTACATTCTTGCAAATAAATCATCATTTCATTTCATCATTTCATTTCTACCGCGCTACTTCGTGACGGTCAGCGGAATGCTATCGGTGACGATTTATTAATTTACTGAATTTAGTACGCGATTGAACGCGATGACAAGTTAACAAACAGATTTAAAATAGCGTGGGTCGTCGTGACTCCCAGACAGGCTCGGATCGATCGGGCGAGCCGTCGACAGGGGGACCAGACGCGTAGACGTACCTACATCCTCGTATATAGCATCTAGCTCGCAATTTGTTACCTATACTTCTACTTGGAATGAGTCACAAATATTTGCTAAAGGTTTTAAACCTGAGGACTGGTGCATTTCACAGTTGGAATTGCTCGTTTACTGTTTTGTTACAGGGCCGAAGGGCTCGCGTACAGCTTACACAGTACCCACGAGTGTAAGCACCTTGTATATATTCTTTTTTTTTTTTTTTTTTAAACTTTTCCCCACACTGAATTTCTCCTGTATTGTGGGTGCGTTTACAAACATATAAACTTACATACAAAAACAGCCAGACCCGGAACAACTACTTGTAGGTCATACAAATATTTGTTCCATGCGGGAATCGAACCCGCGACACGCAGCGCAGCAGTCAATCGCTTAACCACTGCGCCAACCGATATGAACATAGTATGCATCGGAACCAATAAAATGACGCTATCTATATCCCACTGATAAGTGAACAATGGCCACTGGTGACGCGCGCGGCGCGGGGACGCTACCGCGCTGCGAAGTGGCCGCTGCAATAACTACGTCACTTTATTACTGAACGCGCATCGAAGTACCGAACTGCTACGGAGCGCAAAAATAGCGTTCGTATTTCACGTACTTACATATTCTGTTCATTGGAAAACCGTACCCATTGGTGTAAAAGAGAATATACAGATAGGTACTTACTGATTCTACCTAAACTCCAATAAAACGCTAATAATAATAAGCTTATTGCAATTCAAAAGGCTCGGGAAAAAACAATTTTGGTTCGCTTTATTATCCAAAGGGAGCACCGTTTAGGTAATTTAGTTAGCTGTCTAGACTCGAAACCAAAGAGAATATAACCACTATCGTCGTTGCTCGAAACCGACAACTGAAATGTGTAGGTATAGGTACGTAATACAGAACACAGGCACACGCGGACTAGCGCCTGGATTTGTTAAACACAAGAACAAAAGAAACTCAGATCAATAACAATGGCGTATATGAACAACGATTACATGCTTACTAGCAGTTAGATCATTACCAGCCGATACAATCTCTATCTGTATCGGTGAAGGCCGACTGATATACTTATAGGCCGATGCACTTGCTTCAACCTTGTATTACCTAAAATAAATTAATCTTTTAAAAAACATTAGAAAAACACGCTTTTATAAATGCACGTAAAAACAAAAAAGAAACCTCATCGTGTTCAAAGTCCATTACGTGGCCTTTCTCACAAGTGCAAACACGACTATGATACGATATTCTATCATGGAATGCCATGCGGCTTCATCATCAGACCTTGAAACCTAATCGTGGTCAAAGTTCATTACAAGACTATTCTAAGAAATCCAAAACAGCTATAATACGATTTTCCATCATGAAGTTCCAGTTCATATCTTCCGGCTCCATCATCAGATCAGTTCGACAGTACCATATTGTATTGTCATCAGAACTACATACAGCTGCCAATTTTCATTACGCTACGACCCTTGGAAGATGGTTAAATTAAGTTACCTTAGAGTCCATTACATAGTTAGTTACATACAGGTCGACCTAATAAAAGCGTGTTAAAAAGGTCTCGGTGTTATTCAAAAACCACAACGAAGAGCAATTCAACAAAAAATAGATGGGTGTACTTTCTCGACGTGATTTATCCCAGTATTTGGCGTAGATTTTTTCGTAACCAGTAGCATGAAAGTAAAAATGTGTCATTAAAGCGGTGCAGATTATATGTACATATCGGAGGCATGCGGCGACGACACGTGCGCGCCGCGGACGTATGAGCACATGAGCGATGCTGTTCTACCATAACACTATGCATTCACTAATACATTACTAGCTACCATGTGCTGCCAAAAAGAACAAGACAACCATATGCAGAGGACACTTACAGAGTCCTTAATGTTATCTTTGCTCGTGTAACCAAGCATTTGATTGATAACACTTATACAGTTTTAACAAACAGACTCATTTCGATGTTGTTTAATATTTTCGGAACTTTGCAGACTTTGATGACTCAATTCAGAAGCAAAACGTGTAGGTACCTATCTAGAAATGAGTTCATTCGTTATGAAGGAAGACGTCTTCTTTTATAGAGGCTTGTCTTGTCTCATTCATACCATATCATTTTAGAGGCTTGTCTCATTCATACCATATCATTTTTAACCGACTTCAAAAAAGGAGGAGGTTCTCAGTTCTTCGGAATCTTTTTCTTTTTTTTAAGTATGTTCCCCGATTCCTCGAAGACGGCTAGACCGATTTGAAAAATTATTTTTTTGTTTGAAAGGATGTACTTTCCAGGTGGTCCCATTGTCATCAGGTCAGGATCTGATGATGGGATCCAAGAGAATTCGAAAGAACTCTTCAAATGTTATAGGCACACCTATAGCGATTTGGGTATTTTTTATTATAGTAACTCGTGCATTTGCTCTCGGAAAGCGCCATTTGGTGAAGTGGAACTGATGATGAAGACCACAGATGGCTACCGGAACTACTCAATAATCAGTAGGGTATTTCACGGGTTGCTAAGCAATTTATGCTCGTCACAATGCGAATGGTGAACTGGAGCTGATGGTGAAATACCAGGAGAACTCCTCAACAATGAACGTACCTGCAATTTTTTTTTTTTTTTCAAATTCAAAATTGTTTATATCTTTATGAATGAATGAATGATATCTTTATTTGCTAGAATATAGGTTAGGTAGATGTTATACAGTTTGTTTGTTACACTATATTCAACCTTACGGTTGTGCAAATGTTAAGTCAAAATAAAATAATAAGGAACAATGACATTTAACGTTTACAATACAGCTTCATGCAATTTTTAATATTGATTAACAATAGCTTAGTAAGTCATTAAAATAAGATCCAGTCAATTCCCAATAATTGATAACTGCAATATTTAATAATATTTTAAATTAATTTAATTTATAATAATTGTATTAGCTCAAAATAAATTTATAGCAATTAAAATTATAGCAGTGGTGGCCAAGTTGAGCAGTGGTGGCCAAGTGGTATCGGCCGCGACTTACGAGTTGTAGGTCGTAGGTTCGAACCCAGTCAGGCGCTTTACTTTGTGTAAATTATTTCATCACCACTGTTCTCAAAACGGTGAAGGAAAACATCGTGAGGAAACCGGCATGTCCTAGAACCAAAAATTCGAAGACATGTGACATCTGCCAATCCGCACTGGGCCCGCGCGGTGGATTACGGCCCACTCCCTCTCACCGAGAGGAGGCCTGTGTCCCAGCAGTGGGAACATTATAGGCTGATTATGATGATGATATGATGAAAATTATAGATGTTTAAATGAAATGAAATCATAGTACTTACTTATATAATTTAAAATTATCATGCAGTCTTACATAAAAAAATATAAAATGTCTTTTTTTTCTAGTTAGTGAAATATTACCGAAATTCAATGCTTTAAGTTCATAATTCATCGATTGAATGTCAAGATTTCATGAAATAGTCATTCTTGGGGATTACATGGTCTTAGAGAGTTGTGTTGATGACTTTAATGATTATAATTCTGTAAATACATATTTGTTACGACCGCGAATCATATTTTAATCATCGTACAACTTAATACTGACCAGCAAATTGCAAAAAACCTAAAAAAAATTGAATTTCGCGGGCTACCCTGGCGCTTTCACCTTAAGATTATAAATCGATCTAATACATATTTTTTTTTTTTAACCAGATTACAACAATTAGTTTGTGATTGGAGCCTTCTTTTAAGCAAACAAGGCCTGTATTAGAAGACTCCACAATTATTTTGTATAAGGCGATGAGGAAGTTGACATTATGCTATTGTAACTTAGATAAATTCTAAACAGACCCACTTTATTCTGTGGATGGGTGACCATCTTTACATACCGTGACTCCTCCGTGCCTCGGAAAGCACGCTAAGCCGTTGGTCCCGACTGTCATTCGTGGATCTTTGACAGTCGTTACGGGTAGTCAGAAGCCCGAAAGTCTGACAACCAGGCTTACCAAGGGGTATCGTATTACCCAGTTTGCCGACTTCCAAAAAAAACACTACAAAGTGAAAAATAACTTTAATTTCGGATGTCGGTGTCTTTGGATCTGTATTTTAGTGTTTTTAAGCTGCCCTCTTAGTAGGTGAGAGATAACAATTAGTTTTATGGTAGAAATCCTTTCCATGCTTAATTTTATTGCATAAATCTTGCTTTCTCCCAGATCGTATACTGTCATCGCACTTAAACTGGTAGTTTAAGTTCGCAATTTAGTTTCAAAGTATTCATGAACACTATCGATACCTTGAACGACATGCTTAATGCTGACCAAATAAAGACAAGCAGCTTTGGGAGCCACGTGATGCGAACTTGCGACAGTCAGACTGGTCACCGGCAGTGCCGGTGTAGCCAGCGCGTGCAGCGTTAAAACAAGTTGGGCCGTAATCGTGGTACCTTCTAAATACTCGACATGCAGAAGACAATTTTCAAATAACAAGCAGTCCTTCAAAACTAAAATGATATTGCGAACCTTCATTGGATTGTCGGACTATAACAGGGCACGAATACATTTAAATAAGTATCTATCCTTAGCTAAAAGAATACGAAACTGCCTATCGCTATGATTTATGGAACTTACTAAAGATTAAAATACCTTTTAGCTTGCGATAAAAGTAACACGTTCAGCGGCGGTCATAATCACGCGTTTTATCCGCGATTAAGATATGGTATCGCACGCTGTCTCCGTCGGAGCTGCGACTGCTCGTAGTGCGGCGCCACTCCACTGACCAAACTGACGCACATTTATTTGGAGCGCCACGTCAAGCAACTTTGATTTTTCTGATCTTTGTGACCCTCAACAATGGTCAGCAATCTTATATTTTCTGTGCTCAAATTAAATGAAATAGCTTAAAAGGTTTTGATTATTTATCATCATGCTGAGCAATCGCCAGGAAATCTTACGAGACGAAGGACCAATCTTCCTGATCAAGGTACGATCGATATTTGAAACCGCTAGACAGACATGATAGAAATAGTGTGTTGTAAACGGAACACATTAGTTGTCCTGACGTTGCCAGGTCGGACTTTGTTTGTTTGACTTTATAACCTTTTCATTCATCACGCGGTGTGGTTTGTTTGCCTGTAGCGGCTGTAGCCCATAAATCTGAGAGAATAAGAAATGCGCGAGAGAGCGCAGGAGTGCTGCGAATTTTTTCAAAACAAAGTAGCCGACTGATGAGCCTCAAGTCTATTCAAGCCCTTGTTTCCAGTACCTAGACGTTATGTCCACTTGCCTAAACAAATTTTAAATCATTATTAGGTGACAGCACAAATAATCGTAAACTATAAATATTGAGTTTCAATATGTTAAATTTTCTCATACTTTAAAGGTGTAGGTGGTGCATAAAGTTGAGCGATTGGTATAAAATGAAGAACAACAACAGGGGCAGCGGGCGCCGCGGCGCGCGGCGTACAAACAACGCGTGACACAATAACGTTACAAGTATCCTTGTGGTTAGACCTTATTAGCTGATTAATAGTAATACAGTCACATTATTATTTATTTAATTATTATTAAAGTGGAACATCACGCAGATAACAACGCAGAATATATTCAATTTAATTAAATGGAGTACAAGAGCGTAAAACTATTAATTGCGAGCTTTATTTTAATTTGGAACGGACTGACACATTCTTGAGGGCAGCTTTGTTTCCAACTACAGAGTAGCGAGTTGCTGGTTTCAACTTCAACATACCGGTTGCGGTCTCAAGGGGTATCTGCTTGCACATCATCAGTTGTCCATCAAGTATGCGTCAAGCGGATGCGCGCGAGTCCCCTTATCGGCGCGGGCGCAGGCCAGCAGCGTGTAGTGCAGAGCCCCTGCCTCGCGCCTGCCATGTTGTTGTGTTGACGCACGTTCTCGTCGACCACTCACCTGCCGGACGCGCCGATTGACAACTATTGCGAGTATTGCGAACACTCCTTTGTGCGACAATTTGACTTTCATTAGTAACATGTTGTGTTATACCACAGGGCATAAGACATGTCACTGTGTCATGGTATGTGGATACCAGTACGCCTGTATTCCATAAGACATGTCACTGTGTCATGGTATGTGGATACCAGTACGCCTGTATTCCATAAGACATGTCACTGTGTCATGGTATGTGGATACCAGTACGCCTGTATTCCATAAGACATGTCACTGTGTCATGGTATGTGGATACCAGTACGCCTGTATTCCATAAGACACGTCACTGTGTCATGGTATGTGGATACCAGTACGCCTGTATTCCATAAGACACGTCTCTGTGTCATGGTATGTGGATACCAGTACGCCTGTATTCCATAAGACACGTCACTGTGTCATGGTATGTGGATACCAGTACGCCTGTATTCCATAAGACATGTCACTGTGTCATGGTATGTGGATACCAGTACGCCTGTATTCCATAAGACATGTCACTGTGTCATGGTATGTGGATACCAGTACGCCTGTATTCCATAAGACATGTCACTGTGTCATGGTATGTGGATACCAGTACGCCTGTATTCCATAAGACATGTCACTGTGTCATGGTATGTGGATACCAGTACGCCTGTATTCCATAAGACATGTCACTGTGTCATGGTATGTGGATACCAGTACGCCTATATTCCGCGAAGGGTTAGTTAGGCAGAAGTGTATGTGTGGGTATGGCACACCCACATTTAACTAGTTATGTTTAAGTCCCATATATAAGTAGGGGCGAGACCATCGCCAAAGTACCAGCCACGTATCCAGACTCCTCTGGGCTGCTCAAGTACCTACTCAGGCTCAACAGCCGCACCTCATCTGTGTACCTGTATGTTCCTGCTCTTGTCAGTGCCATATTACTTAGGTCGGCGCAACACGTTTCTCCATCGGTTCTCTTCTGTCAACCGTCACGCTATCATTCACTCCCTTTTCTTCCTCTCCCTCTCCATCCATGCTCATTTATATTCATCATCTCATGCGTTTCCTGACTCCCCGTCAATACCCGCGCTCGCGACCACTAAGGGTCAGCACACACCAAGAGCAGAGTAGAGCATTTTCTGAGATTATTGATAATAATATCTTATGATTATTATCATACATCGCATAATTGAATACACCCAAATTTGATAAAAGCAAGCCGCAAAGCAAGCCGGCTGCGTGTTCGAGTATGCATTCTACATTTTGGTCGACCATGCGCGAGCATTTTGCAGTTCGGTCTGCGGCTGCGCTGACCCTAACCCAGCGGGGCTACAATAAACAGTAGGTATTTTAACCATACGGTCTATTTTTAGGGTTCCGTACCAAAATGGTAAAACGGAACCCTTATGGTGAGACTCAGTCTGTCTGTCTGTCTGTCACTGCTGGATATCTCAAGAACTACTAATGCTATCAACTTGAAATTTGGAATAGTTTTAGATGACGTTTGCCCAACGATTTTGCAAATAAGAAAGAAATAAAAGTATAATTATGTACTTTTTGCAACAGGGACTGAAAGGGGGTCTGAAAAGTTCGAAGTGGAACTACTAGGGCATGTTGGGCATGTTTTTAAAAACAGGGACTGAAAGGGGGTCTGAAAAGTTCGAAGTGGAACTACTAGGGCATGTTGGGCATGTTTTTAAATTTTCATCGGCGAGGTCTACCTATACTCGTCGGAGAATTTTAACACTGTGCACTGCGGTGTAGAATTTATTGCAGTTTTATGTCAGCGCCATCTCTTGACCGTTAGTGGAACTAATGTAACTTTTGTTGATGATTTCTGAAAAACTGTGCTGCTTAGTCGGACTCGCGCACCGAGAGGGTTCCATACCATCGTGCGGAACCCTCGGTGCGCGACTGCGACTCGCTCTTGCCCGGTTTTTTTCAATGAGAGGTTTTCTTTTTGAGTATTAAAAAAAAAATAGTTTCCAAGAACTCTGTAGATGGCGTTGTACTGACTACGTTACTAGGTGACAAAGCCAAAACGCTTGGCAAAAAGACATTGCGTCACGTCACATACGCTCGTTGCTCGTTGCGTCCCTCGTTGACTTTCGTTTGCTTTCGTTTTACGATCTCAAAATTACATCGCAAGTGAAATAATCAAAAAATGATGTGAAGTTCCGTTCCTTGCAGTAACTTACCAAGGTCCGCGCCATCTATCCAGCGACTAGGGAAGAGTTAAAAAAAAAAAGGAAAATCCCTCATTGGAGAACATGTTCGTTATGTATGTGTGAGTGAGCGTGAGAGGTTCCCAGCGCCCGGCACACCGGTCCGGCACGTTTCCCTTGAACCCGGCGCGGCCCGTCACGGTCACCGGACGCCGCCGCTGCCGAGATTCCGCTGCTAATCGTTCGCAACTCGTTTCGGGAAATTCGTTCCGACAACTGTGCCGTGAAAAAGAAATGTTTTGTATACAGACAGCATTCCGAAAGCGAATAGTGGAAAACTCTCGCAACTGGTTTTATTGCTGCTACTGTTTATATTGATGCTGCTCACAACTTCTGTGGTGCCGTCAATAAGTCCACAAATTAAAGTTATCTAATTATGTTTCTGAACTTCTTTATTACTTCCTCAACACAGGACATAGATAACTGTCATATTTTCTTTTCATGCATGCGCTCATGACCGATCATGTTTGTGCCGCAGTTGCCATCTAACTTGACTCGTCACGTCGTCACGCCTCCCAAACGGAGCCGCTTATCGAATGGATGTCCACGCATCAACCGGACTCGTTTAGCGTCCGGAAGAGCAGCCCTCGTTTTTAGTACGCCGATTAACATGTATGTTCGATAACAGACGCTTTAGACACAAGTAAATAACACAGAACCAGGCGATGGGCATAACGCGGTGGGATTTATAAGTCCGACATTCCCTGTTCGGTGTTAACTTGTTACGTCACCTTCATGCCGGAGACAGATGGATGTGTTAATTGCACTGTCGACGAAATCTAACTTGTATCGTCAGGCAGGCATGGCGAATCTAACTTGTATCGTCAGGCAGGCATGGCGAATCTAACTTGTATCGTCAGGCAGGCATGGCGAATCTAACTTGTATCGTCAGGCAGGCATGGCGAATCTAACTTGTATCGTCAGGCAGGCATGGCGAATCGATGGTAGGTATATGCGAGAGTGACTTGTTACAAACTTGTTTGAGGGAGCGACACAGCGATGTGATCTAAATATATAAAACTCAAAGGTGACTGACTGACATACTGATCTATCAACGCACAGCCCAAACCACTGGAGGGATCGGGCTGAAATTTGGCATGCAGGTAGATGTTATGACGTAGGCATCCGCTAAGAAAGGATTTTTCGAAATTCCACCCCTAAGAAGGTGAATGGGGGGAGGGTGAAATTTCACGCGGACGAAGTCGCGGGCGGAAGCTAATGACTAATGAGATGACAGTGTGCAAGAGCGCACAATAATATTTACATCACCTTAGCAGAGATTTCTAGTACCTACATACAAACTACCCAAACGTAGATTTTTTTTCTAGTTTACATTTAATTTGATTTTGTTGCATGTTGTGCAAAAAGTTTAATTAATTTTATGTTGACATGTTACTGCGGCGAATAGTTTTACAAGTACAACATTGTGATTTGGTATTCTGTCTATGTTTCCAAACGATATCATACTTAGTCCTTCAGTAGTAAGAAGCAGGTTGTTGTTCGGTACAGGCCGGCGAGCCGGGCGTGGTGGTGCTGCGGCCGGAGGCGCTGGCGCGCTCCGACTCCGACTCGGAGACGGAGACGGACGGCGCGCCGCCGTCGCCGTGCCGCGTGCGGTTCGTCAACGACAACGTGCTCATCAACGGCCGCTCCTCCATGCCCAACAGACCCAACAAGGACCGGATCTCTAAGGTAACATACTAGCTTAAGTTTTTATATAGCTTTACTGTTTGGCTGCTAGGCATGTAGTAGAAATAGAAGTACCGTTACTACTTGTGCCGCCAAGCAGCGTTATCAGTATGAAGGGTAAGTACACGCACACAAGACATTTCGGGGAAGAATCCGCTGGATGCAGGAAGCACAGGACCGGTCGATATGGTGCCGGCGATGGTCGGGGCGGCCTCGCTCCAGCAGTGGATATGTTTCGATGTGGCGCCGGCGATGGTCGGGGCGGCCTCGCTCCAGCAGTGGATATGTTTCGATGTGGCGCCGGCGATGGTCGGGGCGGCCTCGCTCCAGCAGTGGATATGTTTCGACTGATATGATGATAATGAAGACATTTCGGCTTTGTCTCGGATAAGGCGAGCCCCGGTGATGCCTCTGCTGTTGTCCCTACCCATAGCGGTGGGTCCCTCGCCACCTAATGCGTAACATATTGATCACACGTTTATAATTCTGCTGAAAATATTTAATACGGAGACCCTCCGCTGACGGTGTCAAAAACACGCATTTGGGAACGAGTAACAAGAGGTTATTGGCTCGGTAAAAAAACCCTTGGTCATAAGTAGGTATATGCCGTTGTCTTTAAATGTTACTCCACACGATTACCACTAAGAATGGAGCGATACATTCATGATGATTGCTGACTCAGATGAACCATGAAGTGTTATCTAGATGTTGTAATGGTTGCACAGAATCCCTTCAGTGCGCCGCGCCGTGCCGGCCGCGTGCTCGCGTCACCTGTGAGTGACCACGGCGCGGTCATTATCACCAGCAGATCAATCAATACCGGTTCCGCCGAGATGTGTGCGTCGGCGCCACACGCAACGATACAATACCAACCACATGCTTCACACATGCTGCAATGTCTTCACAACTTGTTTATTTTAACTCATACTTATTTCCTTCGCATCTATTTGATCGTTCATAAACCGTATTCATTAGGAGTAAATTCATCGCACATTCGCACCTGCCATCTTATTGTTTTCACTACAGCGTATCGGACAGAAAGGTAATAATATATGGAAGACATGCTGAGCCAACCAGACGTACGTAGGTACGGGGGTGGAGGATGACAACAAGTCCTATTTCTAACGTAAGTAATAATATATGGAAGACATGCTGAGCCAACCAGACGTACATAGGTACGGGGGTGGAGGATGACAACAAGTCCTATTTCTAACGTAAGTAATAATATATGGAAGACATGCTGAGCCAACCAGACGCACTATAACAGTCAGAAGTCGACTAGCAATCTCACAAAACTATGGCATAGGAATATTAGTTGTACTTATGACCTTCTTCTATAAGAACGTTTGACAACACTACACATTGGCAACTTGTTGCCCGCCTATGATTGTTATTACAAATTTCAATAAGTTAAGAGAGCATTACGGTGGCCAAAGTAGTTAGCATTGTGCCTCGCATGGCGAACGTTCGGGTTCGAGTCTCACATCAAACATGAAAAATATTTTTTAAGTATTACAATCATGTGAAATAAGAATGCCGAGTTGCTAACAAATATTTTTTCAACACACTTGCTCGTAAAGTGGCTCTTATTGAACCGCTTTTAGGTCCATAATGGAGTGTATTACGAACGCGTGCTTTTTCTTTACTTTAATCCACATGTTCTGTAATACCACAGATAACTATTTACTAGTCGGAGACGCGCGCTTTTTTAATCTCATCAAACCCTGCGTTCCGAATTGGGAAATAATCGATGTGTTCCGAATTGGGAAATAACCGAATTAGCGTGAGCGCGATAACGATAACGATGTCCCGTGAATCGTCATAGATGACGTCATGACATTCGCCATCTTGCGATAATGCCGACCATGCCCTAGAATAATATCACCGTGAGCGCTGTCAAAAATGACAGTGTGTGTATGGGGGTGTGTCAGTGTGTGTTTTGTTTTGAGTTGCATCATCTTTAAATTAAACTAACGTGGCATTTTTGAAATTGTGCTTCTGGCTGACAGTCGCCACCTAACCAAAGAAGAAGAACTGAAGAAGAAATGTGGTGTTTATACAAAGAAATACTGTAATAATATCTTTTCAATGTAAGCACTGTGAGCGCGTTCACGAGAGTTCGAATTGTTGCCAGCTCTCAGCAGTCATAATCGTAATATCTAAATCGGAACGCATGTGAGATGATGTAAGCGCTGTGATGTGAGCGATTATAGCTAATTCATGGCTAATTCGGAAAGCGCCCAAAGAGACTTCAAGCCAAAAGAAAAAAATCCGCGGGCTATATTTCAATTTTTTTTTAAATAGTCTGTATTGTCCTTGGTCGCAAAATGAACTCGCAGGGGACCACAGACAATTTAAGGTGAATGCGCAGTGGTAGACCGCGAAATTCTTAGGTTTTTTGCAATTTTTAGGTTTGTGTTTATTATATTTTTTCTATAGGCTGTTAAGCGGTTTTGTCTGTGCCATAGATTAATATATTTAAAATGAGTCAATGTTGCGCGCGCATCGCTAGTGCTGGCTGGCACGGCGCGCGGGAAAACAAAACCAGCGCGCCATTTTCCATACAAGTTAATATTTAACAATACAAGTCTGTTTTTTTTCCTCGCAAGTGTGTTGAAAAACGTCGTATGAAACGCGTGTGCATTAATCAATATACACTCGGCTTTCTTATCGCTCTCGCCTGCGGCTCGCGCGATAATATCGCCTCGTGCATAATGATGAACATAGCACACATGTATCATAATGTACTATAAATATTCCACAACTAAACGAATATTCTTTCGTTTAACAAATATAATCTTAGCGTCGTTATTAAAATATGAGGGTAGATTTGAAACAAAGTGATAAGTTCACTTTGTAAATCTACCCTCATAATTTAACTACTTTACTAGTTTACATAAATTATTCCACTATTCGCTATTGTTGGTTGGTGAACATAGTTACGAGCGTTTGTGTTATCTTGTTGATGCTATTTTAGTATTCTTCTGAATTCAATATGCAGGCTAATATTAGTATTGAAGCCAAGGCAAATATTGTGGCCCTATAATAACATAAATAAGTGTAAAGGATTTCTTTTGTATAAAAAATATTACAATGTTACCATATCAAAATTTGTTTCATTTATTATCATATTATAATAATAAATTACCTTTATTGTAATATCTATTTGTTCAAAGTAATTTACTAAAATAAATTACTAAAACATACAAATAATAATAATTATATAAAACATTAAAAAAAAACTGGCCCAACTAGGATTCGAACCTACACCTATCCCGTTCACATTAGCGAGTGCAGCCTCGTTACCGATCTAGCTAATGTTAACTTATATTCACTTGTTGAAATTTTGCATTACTATGAAAAAAATAATCAGACTGCGATAAAGAAACAAGTTACTGATATTGTCATCCTTGTCTAGCATTGACCACATCTATGACTACTCGAAGCGCGATGCTGCACGACATGTTAGTTTGTTAGCGTTGGAACATCACTCACACGGATAAATATGCGTATGTGTGTATAGGCGCCGCAGCCCGTAAAGCGCAGGCGATAATGGTCATTGCGGTGTAAGTGGACTTCTGGCCGTGACTGTACATAGGTACGGGGGTGGAGGATGACAACAAGTCCTATTTCTAACGTAAGTAATAATATGGAAGACATGCTGAGCCAACCAGACGTACATTGGTACGGGGGTGGAGGATGACAACAAGTCCTATTTCTAACGTAAGTAATAATATATGGAAGACATGCTGAGCCAACCAGACGTACATAGGTACAGTCAACAGCAAAAGTAGATGATCAAAATCAGAAATTCAATACTAATGAACGGAGTTCGCGTCAGAACTGTGTGGCGTCGAAGTGATTCAAAAGTATGTGATTGTAAATTATACCAAACATTTACTACTAGTACAGCTGCCATATATTCGTGATCAGTTTTAACTCCTATTGAATTTCTGATTTTGATCATCTACTTTTGCTGTTGACTGTACGGGGGTGGAGGATGACAACAAGTCCTATTTCTAACGTAAGTAATAGCTCCACATCAAATGGCATTTTTGTTTGAAATCTCACACAATTTCGTCACAGTGGTGCAGCATTGTTGTGTGATGGGAAAGAAATGTATTGTGTTAGCGATGTGACGGCGCGCGGCGTGCTACACAAGGTGGTCATGAGAGGCGAAGAGCCGCCACGTGTCGGCGGCGCGGCGCGCGGCGGCCGTCTGGGCGAGTGCCACAATGTTGACGACACGTAGCTATCTCACTGACGACGCATTCCTCCAACTCTGAATCACTGCACTTTGCCAGAAATGCGGCCGCGTTCAAGTAATATAATAATAAGTGTAACACTGACATGGCCACGTTACCGATGAACTTAATATAATAATAAGTGTAACACTGACATGGCCGCGTTACCGATGAACTT
>CATOHL010000026.1:0-69238 GCA_951800025.1 Oligia strigilis | reverse complement strand
GACTCCCGAGGTACTTGGGCTCATCACTCGGCATGCTCATGTTCTCCCTGCCCTAGCGCCTGTCTCGACTCCCGAGGTACTTGGGCTCATCACTCGGCATGCTCATGTTCTCCCTGCCCTAGCGCCTGTCTCGACTCCCAAGGTACTTGGGCTCATCACTCGGCATGCTCATGTTCTCCCTGCCCTAGCGCCTGTCTCGACTCCCGAGGTACTTGGGCTCATCACTCGGCATGCTCATGTTCTCCGTGCCCTAGCGCCTGTCTCGAGTCCCGAGGTACTTGGGCTCATCACTCGGCATGCTCATGTCCTCCCTGCCCTAGCGCCTGTCTCGACTCCCGAGGTACTTGGGCTCATCACTCGGCATGCTCATGTTCTCCCTGCCCTAGCGCCTGTCCTGACTTCCGAGGTACTTGGGCTCATCACTCGGCATGCTCATGTTCTCCCTGCCCTAGCGCCTGTCCTGACTCCCGAGGTACTTGGGCTCATCACTCGGCATGCTCATGTTCTCCCTGCCCTAGCGCCTGTCCTGACTCCCGAGGTACTTGGGCTCATCACTCGGCATGCTCATGTTCTCCCTGCCCTAGCGCCTGTCCTGACTCCCGAGGTACTTGGGCTCATCACTCGGCATGCTCATGTTCTCACTGCCCTAGCGCCTGTCTCGACTCCCGAGGTACTTGGGCTCATCACTCGGCATGCTCATGTTCTCCCTGCCCTAGCGCCTGTCTCGACTCCCGAGGTACTTGGGCTCATCACTCGGCATGCTCATGTTCTCCCTGCCCTAGCGCCTGTCCTGACTCCCGAGGTACTTGGGCTCATCACTCGGCATGCTCATGTTCTCCCTGCCCTAGCGCCTGTCTCGACTCCCGAGGTACTTGGGCTCATCACTCGGCATGCTCATGTTCTCCCTGCCCTAGCGCCTGTCTCGACTCCCGAGGTACTTGGGCTCATCACTCGGCATGCTCATGTTCTCCCTGCCCTAGCGCCTGTCTCGACTCCCGAGGTACTTGGGCTCATCACTCGGCATGCTCATGTTCTCCCTGCCCTAGCGCCTGTCTCGACTCCCGAGGTACTTGGGCTCATCACTCGGCATGCTCATGTTCTCCCTGCCCTAGCGCCTGTCTCGACTCCCGAGGTACTTGGGCTCATCACTCGGCATGCTCATGTTCTCCCTGCCCTAGCGCCTGTCTCGACTCCCGAGGTACTTGGGCTCATCACTCGGCATGCTCATGTTCTCCCTGCCCTAGCGCCTGTCCTGACTCCCGAGGTACTTGGGCTCATCACTCGGCATGCTCATGTTCAAATTACAGTTGAGCCTGTATACTGGTCTGGTGTCATGTAACTTTGTATTGCTGACATTGTGTTTGTTGCGTAGCACCTGCGGCCGGCGCGGGAGGCGCGGGAGGCGCGGGAGGCGCGGGGGACGCGGAGGGGGAGGGGGACGCGCGCCCGTGCGGCGCCGACGCGGCGCGCTCGTGGAGCGAGGCGCGCACACACGCCACCGACCTGCTGTTCTAGTCACACACTCACAGGTACGTACACCTGTGACGTTGCTGTTCAAGTCAGATGTGTACGTACACTCGTGGAGTCGTACGTACACCTGTGACTTGATCAGCAGGTAATAATCAACTACTTTGTCCTATAATAATCCATGATACTTTATTTATGACTCCCCAAGAGTTACTGGAATTGGTTACATTTCAATAGCTAAATTATAAATGACGATTGCATCGTTAACAGGTCGCTGAGACACCGGATTAGATCAGATGTCGCAGAGGGGGCGGGGCCGGCGCGTGACGTCACGTGCGCGGCCCGTGTGCAGTCGACGCTGTTCAAACTCTGCTCAACTATGTATATCCGCGTAGGTTAAGTACATCGAGTCATATCTGTAGGCGCTCAGCGATACATTACCGTCATCTATCGTCGCTGAGTAACCGAGCTCGACTGATTAGCTGATAACGACTTTCACTTAACATTTTGAAGCATTTAATGATTGTATGTATTTAATAAATAACGGAGCATAGACAAGTAGACAAGCTGTGAGGCGTCTGCCGCGCGTGTCTCCCGCAGACACGCGGCTGTATTGTGATCGCGTTGAACTCATTCCACATAATCCACATAGCATTCCAAAATTTTGTAACAATCTTTTACTAACCATTTTTAAGATTTACAAGTTTTTATTGAACCGTAATACGATAGCAAACGATGTCAATGTATTGTTAAAAAGAAAGGTGTATATTTTTATAGTATTTCTTACGAACATTGGGTAAAATGATAACAAAAAACAAAAATGTTTTTACAATTGCTTAGTAAATGTACTTAATTGCAATTGATAATATCATTAAAAGAAGCTGTGCCTTCACTAGAGCTGCACCGCCTTCTGTATGTGTGAAGTGCTGCGACAGAGCGAGTCGTGAGTCAGTCCCGGACGCCGAGCATGTGCTCTGCGCATGCGTGTAGCCCTCAGCACTCGCGGCATGCGACGCCGAGCATGTGCTCTGCGCATGCGTGTAGCCCTCAGCACTCGCGGCATGCGACGCCGAGCATGTGCTCTGCGCATGCGTGTAGCCCTCAGCACTCGCGGCATGCGACGCCGAGCATGTGCTCTGCGCATGCGTGTAGCCCTCAGCACTCGCGGCATGCGACGCCGAGCATGTGCTCTGCGCATGCGTGTAGCCCTCAGCACTCGCGGCATGCGACGCCGAGCATGTGCTCTGCGCATGCGTGTAGCCCTCAGCACTCGCGGCATGCGACGCCGAGCATGTGCTCTGCGCATGCGTGTAGCCCTCAGCACTCGCGGCATGCGACGCCGAGCATGTGCTCTGCGCATGCGTGTAGCCCTCAGCACTCGCGGCATGCGACGCCGAGCATGTGCTCTGCGCATGCGTGTAGCCCTCAGCACTCGCGGCATGCGACGCCGAGCATGTGCTCTGCGCATGCGTGTAGCCCTCAGCACTCGCGGCATGCGACGCCGAGCATGTGCTCTGCGCATGCGTGTAGCCCTCAGCACTCGCGGCATGCGACGCCGAGCATGTGCTCTGCGCATGCGTGTAGCCCTCAGCACTCGCGGCATGCGACGCCGAGCATGTGCTCTGCGCATGCGTGTAGCCCTCAGCACTCGCGGCATGCGACGCCGAGCATGTGCTCTGCGCATGCGTGTAGCCCTCAGCACTCGCGGCATGCGACGCCGAGCATGTGCTCTGCGCATGCGTGTAGCCCTCAGCACTCGCGGCATGCGACGCCGAGCATGTGCTCTGCGCATGCGCGTACCCTCAGCACGACGGGCTGCGCGCGGGAGGAAGCTCCCGCTAGCTATTGTTATGTACGTAGATGTAATGTTTCGTTCGGGCACGCTGTAAGAGTGTCATAATTATATTATATTGTTTGTATGTATCGCGCGCGCCGCACGCGCACGTGCACGCGCCACACGTGCACGCGCCACACGTGCACGCGCCACACGTGCACGCGCCACACGTGCACGTGCACGCGGCACACGCACGAGTGCGGCGCGCGCGCAGGCCGCCCGGCCGACACTTGCCAATGCCTAGTTGTATCGTACTTTACGCATATTATGACATTTAGGTGGTTTATTATTATTATTGTAGTAGTAACTGATATATCATGTAGTAATGCAATATTTTGCATTTATTTTTTGTAAACTGAGACCAGGTGCGAAGCGGTGAGATCTTGATAGTGATTTGTAAGGAAACGTGTACAAAAGAAGTTATATGTAATCATTACTAGTAGTCGTTAGAAGAAACCCGCTGTCGACGAAAAGTAAGCGAGGCCTCTCGCCGAGTCGCCCTCCGCCCTCCGCGAGGCAGGCGCGCCGTCGGGAGGTAACAGTTAGATGTAACATTGTGATGTGCTCGTATCGTGTACAAATGTGTCGCCGCGCGGACCAGTCACTGCGCTGCGTGCTACGTTACTTGTATTGTATATCTATAATGTATTGATCCTGAATTGCAATAAAAATATATAGAAATTGACTTAAACGGACGTTTTATTATACAGCTCTGACAACACGTCACGTAAGCGCAGGGTGTAGTAGTCACGTGAGCACGACGGCGGGCGGCGTCTCGTCCATGTAGCTGTACGTGACGTCACTGCAGGCGCGCAGGGCCTCCTTGATGGAGCGCTCCGTGCCGAACTGCAGCAGGTAGGACATCGCGCCGGCCTGCAACACGCGGGACAGCTCCGTGCCAGGCACACTCGACACGTCAGGGCACACTCGACACGTCGGCACACTCGACACGTCAGGGCACACTCGACACGTCGGCACACTCGACACGTCAGGGCACACTCGACACGTCAAGGCACACTCGACACGTCAGGGCACACTCGACACGTCAGCGCACACTCGACACGTGGCGGACCCGTCTTTCTTTACATTGCAGAAGACGGGTAATATAAAAAAACAGCACTTTCCTTCTCTTACAAAGTTTCTCCTTGCTAATAAGCTGTTTCTTCTAGGCTTGAAAAATTATATTGAAAGTAAACTGCGATGTAGATAGATGATACTGGTGGTAATACAAGGTGTCTCAAAAGAAAGTTTATATTTAGTAGATCGATAAAAAAAAAAGTAAGCCGTGTGTATCGAAAATTTTTTTTTTAATTATTAAAGTACCTACACAATTTGGGAATTTACTTCTTAAAAATAATATCGTCCAAATGTAGACCCTCGCGTTCGCGGCACTCATTTAGTCGAACAGTAAAATTTTCCGAATTGAAAGGTTCGGGTCGTCATGAACAGACTGATTCATCAGGTCATCAAGAACGGTAGAAAACGTGGAGAGTGTTTCTCCACGTTTTCTACCGTTCTTGATGACCTTGGTCGCCCGGATTTTGGTTTTTCCAGCGTTGTACCGGTCTCTTCAAACTTTTTGACCCATTTTCGATAAGAGGAATGCTTGGCGCATCATTTAAATGGCGAAAACCTCGAACACTGCAGAATCTTCTACGCGCTACAGTCGCCGAATCACCGTTTTTGTAAAACTCTCGCACGCATAACGCACGGTCTGCTCTCGAGAAACGCTCCATAGCGGCTGAATTCCCAAGAGCCAGGCTACCGATTGACATAACCAACAACAAGAGCCCCTCGGACTCGTTGCGTTCACGCAGTTAGCTAAATAAATATAAACTTTCTTTTGAGACACCTTGTATAAGGCCTCAAAAGATTTCCAGAACTCTCAATTCAACCATCAAAAGCGCTGAGGAGGAGCAGTCAGAAAGTATAGCAATCTGATGTTCTGTCTCTTTCTCAACCGGAGGAAAAGAATTAGGTGTATGACGTATCGTTATTCGAAGCTAATATTGACGCACCTATGAACGTAGCTATGAAACAAATGTAATACCTTAGCCCCGCTGGCGCTGGACTTGCGCGAGCCGCCCACGGACTGCTGGCCCGGCAGCTCCTCGGAGCAGCGGTCGTTGAGGTACAGCGTGGCCGCCAGGTCGCGCAGCTCGCTCGCCGCCCACTGCGCAAACGCCGTGTCCTGGACAGGAACAATTCTCATGCATTCAATGTTTGGCAGAACAAGTCAATACTTGACATACAGTGAAGTGTCAGACGACTGAACCATGCCCGATGCCAGCCCAGACGCCTGCATAAAGTAGCATAGCATAAATCTCAGAAACTAATATAATATCTGATCTATGTATAAATAATATTTATTTTAGAAATTAGTTGATCTCATGAAACTTGATGTAAATTTTATTAGTCTAACTAGGGTCGGCAGACTAAAAACCGGTCCAGAGCGAGTCAGAGTCGCGCACCGAGGGCACGAGGGTTCCGTACCATCATGTTTTAAATTTTTTATCGGCGAGGCCTATATTCGTCAGAATTTTAACACTGCACTGCGGTGTAGAATATTGCAGTTTAATGTCACCGCCATCTCTTGACCGATGGAGAAACTAATGTAACTTTTGTAGATGATTTCTGAAAAAGTGTGCTATTTAGAGACTTCGTTTTATTAGGGTTCCGTAGTACCTACAAGGAACCCTTATAGTTTCGTCATGTCCGTCTGTCTGTCCGAGGTTTTGCTAAGAGACCGTAAGTACTAGAAAGCTGTAATTTTGCAGGAGTGTGTATATAAATTACGCCGACAAAGTGGTAAAATAAAATTTTGGAATAGTACATTATGATACATGTGTGCTATGTTGATACTTGAGGCGATATTATTCGCGCGAGCCGCAGGCGAGAGCGATAAGAAAGCCGAGTGTATATTGATTAATGCACACGCGTTTCATACGACGTTTTTCAACACA
This sequence comes from Oligia strigilis, assembly GCA_951800025.1. Taxonomy (NCBI): domain Eukaryota; kingdom Metazoa; phylum Arthropoda; class Insecta; order Lepidoptera; family Noctuidae; genus Oligia; species Oligia strigilis. Next base: position 62,974 of record CATOHL010000026.1, on the reverse strand, counting down.
CTTGCGAGGAAAAAAAAACAGACTTGTATCTTGTATGGAAAATGGCGCGCTAGTTTTGTTTTCCCGAGCGCCGTTCTAGCCAGCCAGCACTAGCGATGCGCGCGCAGGTGTAAATAAAAAAAAGCATTGACTCTCATTTTAAAACGATGTTAATTGTTAGTCTTTGGCACTGACAAAACCGTTATTTTTATTTTATTTTATTTCTTCAGGATAACAAACAATTGCGCAATGCTTATTATTTAGGTACAGATATTTTATAAAACACTTAAGTAATCACGCAACCCATTGATATACATACACTAGATTAGCAATTACCGCGCCAAGGCGTTGCCACTGGGCTTGAGGCCACAGTCTCAATCGTAGCTAATGTCAGTTCAGTGTTCAGTGCTCTGTATGACGCCAACCGAAGTTAGCCGAGTGAAAATTACCGCCAAAATGGGAAAATGCGTAGTGAAAGAGTGCGATTCGAGGTCACAAAAACACAATAAATTAACCGGAATTACTTTCCACGCGTAAGTTTATTGTTTCTGTGTTTATATCAACGTAAAAACGCAATAAAAATAAATAAAATGTAGAATTTTGTAAATTAGGTTCAATGTTGCCACTAAAAACTTAGTTTTAGTTTCCCACATTATGTGGGAGTTTTTAATTTATAGAGTATGTGATTTAAAATATTTTATAAAACTAAATGTGTGACAATGTGAAACAAAAAAATAACATTGTAACATAAAAATAATTGTTTTTAAATATTTAAATACATAATTCAAAAATAACGTTCATAACGTTTAATGTTTTTTTTTTGCGTTTTTTATGGCTTAAAAAGTTGGGTAAAATTTCGCATGGCTAGGCAACACCCTCCCGCCATTGCATGTTTATATTGCGGTCTTTGTCTAATCTAAGCGACGGTATTATTCTTGCGACTTGTGTAAGTGAGACAGATATATGTTTACTTTTAAATACGTAGTGGTTTCAAAGCTACGTCGTCGCGTTTAAATAGTGGTTACATTTTTTTGACACATTTTAATGAGGTTTGCTTCTCTAGTTATTTAGCTCAATGACGCAACCAGTATCGTTATCCACAAATTAATCCAACTGTAAAATAATTTGAGTAACATCCAAGCAAACTTAGCAAACAGTTATTGTCTATCATGGATTAACTAGGTTTGGTGAAATAACATGTGGAAAACTGGATGTGTGAATATAACAACTAAAAACTATGTGGGAATATTTTTTTTATTAATACTATTTTTAAACTGTGCGAGTGACAATGCAAATATGTCAATATCAGCAAAATCATCGTTGTAACTAATCATTAGTCGACGTAAAGAAGCTCGTTCTCCTGCATTGTTTCTGCACCGTTTCGGCGCGAATAGACTGTGAGTGTAAGTATCACGAATACGTTGGGAGCTACTAGGTATGCGAAGGTATATTTGGTTTATTAGGTTAGTACAATCAAATTTATTGTGACAAATCTTGTATAGGACCAATTGATCATGATACAATCTCCTTTCTTTAAGAGTTGAGAGGGAAAATTTATCTAGAAGAGTGTGATATGATGACCACCTCTTAAATAATTTATAATTAAGAAACCCAAGATATTTACGTTGTACTGATTCCAACTGGTCACTGTATTTATTGTAGAAGGGATTCCAAACACAAGTGGCATATTCCAGTTGAGGTCTAATAAGTGTTTTGTACGTAATAAGAATGTGGATGGATTCTTAAATGGGTTGCAGGTCCGCCTTACAAAGCCATACAGTTGAAAACCCTTGGCTGTGATGTGATCAACGTGCGCATCAAAATGTAACTTTGAGTCAAAGAGTACGCCTAAATCTTTAATTAGGGAAACTTTTTCCAGAGGAATGTTACAGAGAGAATATGTAAATTGAACGGTATTAGTTTTTTTGGTGAAAGTAATATACTTACATTTGGATAAACTTAGATGTAATTTATTGGCCTGGCAATAAGCAGAGAATCGATCAAGGTCTTGTTGTAATTTAACACAGTCCTCAACGGTTCTTATTTTACGAAAAACTTTAAGATCGTCAGCATATAGGAGGAAACCACAATTTTTAAAACATCTGTTTATGTCATTTATGAATAGGATAAAAAGTAGTGGACCCAGTATCGACCCCTGTGGAACACCGGATGTCACGCTGATCACATCTGAAGCGAAACCATTGATCACAACCCTCTGAGTTCTATTTTTAACATAAGACGTAAACCAACGAAGCAAACACCCATGGATACCATTAAATTCGATTTTTTGTAAGAGCATGGTGTGGTCCACCTTGTCAAAAGCCTTGCAGAAATCCGTATAGATTGCGTCAACTTGCAGTTGATTGTCCATATTTTCAAATAAAAAGTTAGATTATAAAACCAGGTTACTAACTGTGGAGCGATTTTGGACAAAACCATGCTGTTCAGGGATAATATTATTATGTAGGATGGGGTAAATTGCATTATGAACTAATCGCTCCAAGACTTTTGACATGGCAGACAACAATGATATTGGACGATAGTTGGTAACATCATTTTTGGCACCTCCTTTATATACGGGCGTAATATTGGCGGTTTTCCACGATACGATACGTTATACAGAAAATATAATAAACACAAGATAAAATATAATAAACACAAACTAGCTAATGTTTAGACTGATCGTAGTGTTGTCGTTCGTCAAATTGTAGTGTATTTAGTATGGAATTAGAAAATACTATTGCCTATTGGCATAGAGAAATATACATTCGTTCAGTGAGAATCCGCAATAATAGAACGCCAGTCAGGGTCTTTTCAGTTTGGTTTCGGAATACCACGGACTAATTTAAGGTATTCACCTTACTAAATATCAGGTTGTATCTTGATCAAATAAGATTCGCGACTACCTATAATATATATGTATTTACAGAATTATAGTCATTAGAATTGAATCCTTAAGTTATATTTGTTCCTTATGAACTTTTTTCCATAAGAGATTTGTTCTTAAGGAACAAATCTAACTTAGAAAGATGTATTAATGATTCTAATGATTATTATAATTCTGTAAAGAGGTACTATAGCCGCAAATCATATTTTGATCAAGATAAAACCTGACACCGACCGACCTGAAAATTGAAAAAACCTAAGAAAATTTGAATTTCGCGGTCTACCACTGCGCATTCACCTTAAATTGTCCGTGGTCCTTGCGCATTCACCTTATGGTAAATAAATATTTGTTCATTTTGCGACCAAGGACAATACAGCTTATTAAAAAAAAAAGTTTAATATAGGCTGCGGATTTCTTTTGGCATGAAGTCTCTTAGATGAGATTAAAAAAAAAAGTTATTAAAAAAAACTTAAGTTAAAAGAACTGAAAAGCTAAAAACAAGCCCATTTTAAATTAAATAAAAGTTGGAAGCAGGCGGGACCCATTTGAATTTGAAAATATAATAAAAATGGTATGGGTCCCGCCTGCTTCCAACTTTTATTTAATTTAAAATGGGCTTGTTTTTAGCTTTTCAGTTCTTTTAACTTAAGTTTTTTACCGCAGTCGGGTTTTTTATTTTTTTTAATAACTTTTCTTATTTCCAGCTTTTTAGTTTACTTAATTAATTAATTAAATGTGAAAGATTTCGCTGACGATTTAGTTCTTGGTACGTGTTTTTTACGATTTGTCACTTCGGATTACTTTTAACCATATAAGTTGTTTATATTTTTGTAATCGTCTTTTAAAGCCCTTTATTAATTTTTTTGAAGACATACATACATACATAGTAGTCGCCATATTGAATTTTCACTAACGTCATGTCTTTAGTGACACTCACCGGACTAAGAGGAATCGATTGACGTGTGAATCATAAAAATCGGCCCAGGCGTTTGGTCTGTATAGTGCTTCAAAGGAACATACATAGCCTGATGAACACATTACCACTCCTTTGCGTCGCGCAGTCGGGTAAAAAAGCGCGCATCTTCGACTAGTAAATAGTTATCTGTGGTATTACAGCACATGTGGATTAAAGTAAAGAAAAAGCACGCGTTCGTAATACACGCCATTATGGACCTAAAAGCGGTTCAATAAGAGCTACTTTACGAGCAAGTGTGTTGAAAATATTTTTTTTAGGGTAGCTCGCCCCTACATGTGAAGTGGGAATGAATATTTTTTTTTCGTCGTCTACCCCATCGTGTGGGGTATCATTGAATAGGTCTTCTAAAATGACTTGTGGGTTGCTAAAGATATTTTTCGATTTAATGCTCCATTTACGAAATATTAAACTTTAAAGTGAAAAATTTTGTTCCAGTAGGACGTCCCCCCCCCCCCCCTCTAAAAGCTAAACTGCTGGCTTGAAAAATCTGGAAAAATTCAAGATGATAGTGCATTTCATGAACTTTAAATGAAAACTATAGGAATTAAGATAACTTTATTAGCAGTAATAGTCGTTGAACTTGGGTGTTGGATAATTTTGTACCAAATCGTCGTTGCGACTTTAAGACCTCTTATGTGTCACTTTTGGCAAAATCACTTTTTTACGCCAGCCGATTCAAAATTTTGAAGCTCTATCGAATGCAAAAATTCTCATGTGTATACGACGTTTAAATCGTTATTTATTTACGAAATTCAAGATTTCCAACGTGCTTGCTAATTAAAAGTTAGTGCTTAATAGTACATTATGATACATGTGTGCTATGTTGATCATTATGCACGAGGCGATATTATCGCGCGAGCCGCAGGCGAGAGCGATAAGAAAGCCGAGTGTATATTGATTAATGCACACGCGTTTCATACGACGTTTTTCAACACACTTGCGAGGAAAAAAACAAACTTGTATTGTTAAATATTAACTTGTATGGAAAATGGCGCGCTGGTTTTGTTTTCCCGCGCGCCGTGCTAGCCAGCACTAGCGATGCGCGCGCAACATTGACTCATTTTAAATATATTAATCTATGGCACAAACAAAACCGCTAAACAGCCTATAGAAAAAATATAATAAACACAAACCTGAAAATTGCAAAAAAACCTAAGAATTTCGCGGTCTACCACTGCGCATTCACCTTAAATTGTCTGTGGTCCCCTGCGAGTTCATTTTGCGACCAAGGACAATACAGACTATTTAAAAAAAAGATGAAATATAGCCGCGGATTTTTTCTTTTGGCATGAAGTCTCTTTGGGCGCTTTCCGAATTAGCTATAATCGCTCACATCACAGCGCTCACATGACAGTGCTTACACAATGTAAAAAAGATATTATTACAGTATTTCTTTGTATAAACACCACATTTCTTCTTCAGTTCTTCTTCTTTGGTTAGGTGGCGACTGTCAGCCAGAAGCACAATTTCAAAAATGCCACGTTAGTTTAATTTAAAGATGATGCAACTCAAAACAAAACACACACTGACACAACCTCATACACACACTGTCATTTTTGACAGCGCTCACGATGATATTATTCTAGGGCATGGTCGGCATTATCGCAAGATGGCGAATGGCATGACGTCATCTATGACGATTCACGGGACATCGTCATCGTTATCGCGCTCACGCTAATTCGGTTATTTCCCAATTCGGAACACATCGATTATTTCCCAATTCGGAACGCAGGGTTTGATGAGATTAAAAAAGCGCGCGTCTCCGATCTCCGACTAGTAAATAGTTTTCTGTGGTATTACAGAACATGTGGATTAAAGTAAAGAAAAAGCACGCGTTCGTAATACACTCCATTACGGACCTAAAAGCGGTTCAATAAGAGCCACTTTACGAGCAAGTGTGTTGAAAAAAATATTATGTGTCAACTAAAATTGTTTAAATTTTTTTACAAGAAACTACTTTTCATTTCAACTAACAGTGGCAAAGTTAAAAGCACGAAAATCATGTGGTTGATGCCTATATTTTTGTTGTAGTTGGTTTCATTATATTTTTTTCAGTAGACGGTTTTTATCGATTTTCTCATAAAATTGATTTTTACACATAAGAGATCTTAAAGTCGCAACGACGAAATACAAAATCCTTAGCATTAATCCTATATAGTGACTAGGAACACGAAAAAAGTATCGATACTTTGTGGTATCGAGTACATTTCCATTCGATACCGATACTTTTGTACTCGATACTTTGTATTCGATGCTTTTACTCAATGAGTACTTTTTGGCAGGTATCGTATCGAATAAGAAATTAAGTTTTAAATGGGTAATCTTAGAAATTACCCATTTAAAACTTGCGATCTTTACGGCTTATGTTCATGGTTATGGCAACGCCATCTAGTGATTGTACGGAGGAGGAACGGGAACTTTAATGTATATGCCTAAAGTACTAAATAATTTAATTTTGTTTCTCTTTTTTTTTTATTGTTGAAGTTACAGTTTTCTTTTTCTATTATTGTATTAAATTTGTGTACCAATACCATTTGTTTTTTCATGTCCTGCTCATGTGCGTGTGGATTGAGAGATCTTTTCGAAAAACTCTTCCAATCCCAACCAAATTATAAGAGGATTTAGGAAATAATTGTGAAAACTTCATGGTAAGGTATAAAATTTGTGAAACCTCAACAAAGAAAGTTAGAACTCATTAACTGGATCTCTCAATCTGGCGCGAACTTCGAACGAAGAACTTCTATGTAAAATGTTCAGACGGGCGTATCCTTACTTTTGAAATCATTGCCTAATACTGAAAAATTATGAATAGTTATCATGTTTATTGCAAATTATGCTTCTGGGAAAATTTGTGAAACAAAAATCGTGATTGAAATCTTACTGGTTCAAGAGAAAATGAAAATCTTGTTTTTTATCGATCGTCCCAACTGAGAGATCATTATTTTGAACTATCTGTATATTCTATATACCTACATATAATAAAATTGTAGAAAAGTGGTGTCTGTACAACAGAAATCTATTAAAAAAAAGTAGCAGGGGTTGTTATTATATCGATGCCGAACCCGAAATTGTAATTAATTTTTTTTGTCTGATTGTTTGTGCACGCTCATATCAGAAACGGCTTATTCGATTTAGATGCGGTTTTCACTAATATATTGTAGTAAGCTTAACATTTAGTGTTTATTTTATGTCAATCGGTTCAAATAAAAAAGTTATGTCAATTTAAAGAATCACGGCGAACATTTTTGTTAAGGTATTCTATCAGAGTAGGTACACGCCTCGCGCCTGCGCGTCCGATCTTCGGAACTACTGGACGGATTTGAATGATTTTTTTTTGTTGTATAGGTATTATGTCTGGGCAACATATAGGCAATAATTTATCTTGGAAACTTGAACACCTGATGCAGAACCGAAACAGACCAACTTAACTATAAGAGATACAAAAATGGTACCATAGCAAAAATTGTTCCACGTAATGAGCATTTTCTGCTGAGAGAATAAATTCGAAGATTTGGAACACCTGATGGGGAACTCCAAGAGCCCAGCTACACCATAACACATACAGGAATGACGTCTTAGTAAAAGTTATTCGGTCTGATGGGCATTTCCTGTTGACTTATACAAATCGAAGATCAGAAACATCTGATGTGGAAATCAAAGCTATCACTAACTTCACCTCCACGCGGTGAAGGCGGTAACAGTTTAGGACTGATTTTCCATGACGATGGTATGTATATTGAAAATTTCACTACTGGCCAAAACTCCCATTTATTTATTTTTTAACGTGAAGAAATGCTCATGCATTCTGCACTACCACGGGGAGATAGTGCAGTTATGTGGTACTCTAACCCACTAAAACTCCACGGTGTCCTCCTCTGCCGCTTACGGCGGGAACATGGGCACGCGTTAGCACTCATCCGTGAACCCGCCGCGGCTGTCCGTCACCGGACCCTCCTCTGGGGAGTACTTCCCATCACCGGCGCACCAGAACACATAGCACGCCGTTACCACCCCAGGGACCAAACCAGCACATGGGCGCCAGACGACCCCGTGTCTGGGCACCCTTGGTAGGGGAGCAGTCACTTAGATTTTAATTGATCAGGTATCTTCACAATAAAACTATAACCATGCCTAGAAAGAGGTCAAATCTTTCCCAATGTTCCAAAGGAGCTAAAAGATTGAGGATCATAAGATCCCAAGAATCTACCGAAGAGCGTCAGGAGAGACTTGATGCTGTTCGAGAACATCAGGCTGCAACTCGCTCCGTGGAAACCTCTTCAGATCGCGAAGCACGCCTGCGTTCTCATCGTATTTACGCATCTACATCCCGATCTCTAGAGACCAATGAAGAATATGATGCGCGACTGACCGCTGATCGTGAACGAGTCGTCATGCATTTTCTCGCGAGTCGGAGACGTTCACGGATAGAGAATTGCGCTTGAGTTCCAAGCGTATCTACGCATCGACTTTTAGGTCTCCAGAGACAAGTGGGGAACGTGATGCGCGACTGACCGCTGATCGTGAACGTCACGCATTATCTCGCAAGTCGGAGACGTTCACGGATAGAGAATTGCGCTTGAGTTCTCAGCGTATCTACGCATCTGCTTCTAGGTCTCTAGAGACAAGTGCGGAACGTGATGCGCGACTGTCCGCTGATCGTGAGCGACATGCATTGTCTCGCGAATCGGAAACGTTTACCGATACAGAATCACGCTTGAGTTCGCAGCGTATTCGCACATCTACTAACAGGTCTTTTGAAACGAGTGATGAACGTGAGATTATCATACATTGTCCCGAACACGCACACAACAAAATATTCATAATCAGTTAGAAAGTGAGAAAGAAAGAATTGCTGGAGTACGGCATGAAGAGACAGAAGAGCGCAACGAACGTTTGAATTGATCGACTTCGACATTCTCTGAACAGAATGTCGATATCATCTGAAGAATCGGATGTGTCTCAAGATATACCTAGCGACCTTCCTTGGGTTGATAAGGAACGGAGTGCATAAATTTACGTGTACTCCTATGATTGACTACGCCACATATTCCGCCATCGGACGTATGGTTAAAAATTGTACTTTTTGTGAAGCTGTTAAATGGCAAAAAGAAACAAACGGTATGTGTTGCTCAGTGGTTGCTCAGGTGGGAAAGTACTTATTGAAATATTACAAAATCCTCCAGAAATATTAAGATCACTGCTAATCGGTGACCATTCACAGTCAGAACATTTTTTGGACAACATACGTTCGTACAATAATACCTTTCAAATGACATCTTTTGTTGCGAAACAGATTTCAGAAGGCCCATTTATGCCAACATTCAAAGTGCAAGGCCAAGTTTACCACCTTATTGATTCTATTGCCTGAAAATGACGTCTCGAATCGTCTCGCGCATCCCGTTGTTTTCCAGTCCCCGGGCTCTTAGAATTCGACATCAGACGTTTCAGATCTTCGATTTTGACGACCCCGTTGTCGCTGGCATAAGCAACAGGATCCGCGTACGAAGTCGCGGGCAGAAGCTAGTAGTTAATAAACCAAAACTTATAGGTAGTAGATTTTGTAAATATTTATGTAAATCAATTATTTCAATATATTTCAATAAACAATTTCAATTTCAGATACATCAGAAATTGTGAAAAATGTTGTACTAAAATTTGACGAATCAGTCGTCCCTGTAAGTGTTATACTTAAAAAGATAAATTGTTTACAATCCTTAAGGCTTGTATTCATGCCAACGACCTTGTGCATTTGGGCGGAGCTAACTACCCCTCTCCGCGCCACTCCGCCACCCGCATGCACCCGCATGCCAACGCGTTGCCTAGCAACACGAGGCGCCCCGCACTGAATTCGTGGACGAGTGCGGGGATGATATAGACACGGACTTTAAACGATCGCATTTTTTATTTATTATATTAAAAAATATACATGTTTTTAAAAAGTAACAAAACCAAATCATTTTCGTTTGTATTGCAAAGCACTAGATATTTTTTTTATATTCTTTTGATAAAAAATGAAGGAGTAAAATGGTTTCATCTCAACGATTTGGAGGTGATTTGGTGGTTTTTTTTCTTAATAGGTGATATCGATAGAAAAATTATGGCTAAACCAAATTACGATTCATATCATGTAGATTACCAACTATTTTTTCAGATGTAATTTCTCTGTAAGTTCTGGAGAAAAGCTGCTTCATCTGCACGCTGTTTTTAAGCTTTTTCGAAAGAGTAGCCTTAAGGAAAACGTTGAGTAGGGTAGACATACTTTTTTATTCACATTTTTCTCTTTGCAAACTTTGATTATGGGAGATAAGGGGAACGGTATTCTTTTTTACACTTTTCATCAAAAGTCGAAACCATAACCGGCCTAAAGAAAAAATGTTTGAGAATTTGCAAACTGCGCTCTTTCATAAAATGATACCTCACATGCTAGTAGCCCCACTGCAAATTTTTCAGACCCCCTTCAGTCCCCGTTGCAAAAAAAAATACATATAATATATTTTTATTTCTTTCATATTTCAAAATAGTTGGGCAAACTTCACCTAAACCTATTCCAAATTTCAAGTTGATAGCATTAGTAGTTCTTGAGATATCCAGCTGTGACAGACCGACATGCGACAGTCTCACTATAAAACGGAACCCCCGTTTTACCATTTTGGTACGGAACCCTAAAAGCATAAGTCAAAAAGTGTGACTCTGTGGTGTGACTGTTCTATCTAACAGCCTGTACTGTGCCATTGCAGGGCAATTTTGTCTTTTGCGAGTGCCGGCCAGTCCTTACGGTAGGAGTCAAGCTCGTCCCGCCATCTTCGCCGTCTTCGTGACTGTTACTCATGTTTTCTAGTCTACCGGCCATAGCAGTCTGCGCGACAAAATATTGCCTCTCAGTTCAAACGTTTTATGAAAATTCGACTTCCAATTACTTTTAAACCAATCACACTAATATTATAAAGGCGAAAGTTTGTGAGGGGGGTGTGTGTGTGTTTATATGTTTGTTACTTCTTCACGCTCAAAAGGCTGGACCACTTTTGATGAAATTTTGTATGGAGGTAGCTGACACCCTGGATTAACATATAGGCTACTTTTTATCCCGATATTCCCACGGGATCGACATTTACGCAGGTAAAACCGCGGGGCGCAGCTAGTAACTTATAATTTTAAGGAGCTTTGCTTTAAGTTTTTACTAATTTCCATATAAATTATGTCTCAATTTATTTCGCAAGAATTTGACAAATGGGCCCTCAGTCTAGATTATTCGGTTGAAGAGCGGGAAGAGAACGTATGAAGTAAGAGACTTGGCCTCCTACAGATTCTATAATCACCCCTCAGACTGCACGATCGACCACGTGATTGACCTGGTGGCGGTACTCAATGTTTGGTAACCTTCAGAAACTTTATTAGAAGGGTTGCCTTACACGTGCGAAAATAGAGCCTGTAATGGCGTACGGTGTCCGTGAGACCGCCCACAGGAGCGCGTCGGGGTCGTCGTCGGGGAAGCCGCACACGGCCAGCACCGGGCCGCGCAGCTCTTCGCGCATGAGCTCGTGCGTCGGCTCCGGCACCAAGTACACCGTGGGCTCCACGAAGAAGCCCACTTCGGCGTCCATGCGCCCACCGCACACGCGCCGCACCGAACTGTCCGTCTCAGCGCGCTGCAGGAAGCGGCAAACCTTACAAAGTTCATAATTCATTTCAAATATTGCCCCAGATAATAAATATATTCCCAAGCTCCAATATGGCAAAAAATATATCAACCTTGTCGTATGCAGACTGTGACGCGAGAGCAGAAGTAAAACACCTGTAGTCGAGCGGATGGGTGACCACGAGTGACTCCGTGACTTGCGCGAGCCCCTGCGCGAACCGGTCCAGCACCGACTCGGCCACGAACACGCGCGAGCACGAGGTCGCCTTCTGTCCCGCCATCTCGAAGGCGGCGCGCGCCGTGCACGCCACTGCGTTGGCCAGGTTGGCCGACGCGTGCACCACATGGAAGTTCTTCCCACTGCCGGTGCCAACGAGACGTGGAAACCGCGAATATCTCTCTATGCGCTTACCGATTGTGCGCCAAATGTGCTCAAGGGTCTGAGTCGTACCACCGAATGTAATACCCGCCAGATCCGAACTCGAGCTAACCGCCTCGAGGAAACGATTCTCCTCAGATGGCACGAAGTTGATAACGCCAGGAATCAGCCCCGCGCTCTGCATACACTCGAGCACGCGGTAGCAGGCGAGCACCGATTGGTCACTTGGCTTCCACACCACGCAGTTTCCCATGATTGCTGGCATGATTGCCAGTTGCGCAGCTTGAGAGAGCGAACTGCAAGGCGTGATCGCCGCCCAGAACCCTTCGAGGCCATGATATTGGTTGTGGTTGATCACTTCGTTACCGCCGTTGACGACGCTTTTATTCCTGGTGTGCTCCCTCATAAAGTAGCATCCGAACCGCAGGTAATCAATCAGTTGACACACGTTCAGTTCCCCCTGGATCGCCGTCATACCCTGACCGAGCATACAACCCGCGATGACGCGTTGCCGAAAAACTCCAGCAAGCAGGTCGGTGGCGCGCTCTAGCACACAGCAGCGTTCGTCTATCGAAGTACGCTCCCAGGTCGGTTGGCAGGCAGTGGCTAATTGTATGGCCTGCCCGATAGTCTCCGGCCACGCGCGATGGTAGTACGCGGCGATAAGTCGGTGATCAAAAGGCGCTGCCTGCACACAGAAATCTCCAGCAGTAGTTTTCTCGGGTCCGACAAAAATAGGTATTGTTTCAGGACAGCGACTGAGCGCGGTGAGCTCTTGCGAGAGGCCGGCGCGCTCCCGCGTGCCCGCGCCGTGCTGCTGTATGGTCTCGTTGCTCGGCGCGCGCGGGTACACGTAGCACTGCGGCCGCAGCGCCGACACCGCCGCCGGCCTCGTCACGTTTGCTACCCACCGCGTCGGCACACACACCGCTAGCATTATGCTTATCCTAGTAATCTGTGCTATTACACTCTACTAAAATTTGGAATTCCGAAACTAGACTTACTGTATGACTGTCATTTTCAGTCTATCAAAAAGTACTCTGTGACTGTCATGACTGGTAACCATAGATAAAATACTACTAGTAATGCTGGTAACCACAGAGTACTTTTTGATAGACTGAAACTGGTAACTTCAGTCTGCCTGCCTAAAATGAGATGTCTGCCCAAAGATTAAAATAAAATGTCTGTCTGCTTCCATTGTCATTATGGGTGTTGAGGTTGGAGTCCCTAGCAGTGTTTGGAGCACAGAGTACTTTTTGATAGACTGAAAGTCTGGAGTGAAAGACGGTTAAGATGCGAATGATCCTTTATTGCAAAACTACACCGATTTACACAAAAATATTTACAAGACTATTAGCGGCTACCGACATGCCTAACACTATAAAATAAATCAAATAATATGTCGGTAAGACGAAAAGGTTTGCATTTCGTGCTCGCATATAAAGCCGGCTTTACACTCGCGGCGCGAACGGCCGCGAAAGCCCGCGACGACTGCGAATCACGAGTGTAGATCTATGTTGTTCATGCCTTCGCGTTCGCGCTTCGCGCCTTTCCCCGATCAGTGTCGGTTTTTTGGTCCGCGACAAAGGGTTTGCGGCGATGCGACATCGATGTCGTCCATAGTCACGACCAAGACTGTGAAGATTTGCGAGTATGGAGGGACACAGTTCACGCGTGGATCGCGGCATACATTCACGGCGTGAAATAACGGCGCGACTTCACGTGCGAGTGTAGAGCCGGCTTAAGCTTGCGCCACGTTCACGTTCGTGACGTGAGACTGAGACACGTTCTAAGAGAGTGTATAGAAATACGTGGCACGACGATAATATCGCCGCGATTCTCTCGCTCGTGGAGACGGAGGACCCTTAGAGAGTAGTATACCTATTCCTTGTTCTGTGGTTAACATGTGGTTTCAGCAGTTTCAGCTAACAATCACAGATTCAAGAGAGATTCAGAGTTACAAGTTTGTAACTAAATACCTATCTCGGCGATAATCTGTAATGATGGGTGTTTCGCGAACTTAAATATTAGACTCACAAAACACCCATTCAATATTCAAAATCAAACATTTTTTTTTTTTTTTTTTTCAAAATTTCGTAAGACTTATGTCAGTCCCCCAAAACGCCCGCCCTTCAGCACTAGTGCTTTCGCTGGGAAGAAGTCACAGAGTAGGTACTTTTTAGGGTTCCGTAGTACCTACAAGGAACCCTTATAGTTTCGTCATGTCCGTCCGTCTGTCTGTCTGTCGGAGGTTTTGCTAAGAGACCGTTAGTACTAGAAAGCTGTAATTTTTTAGGAGTGTGTATACATATTAATTACGCCGACAAAGTGGAAAAAAAAATTTTGGAAAATATATTTTTTTAGGGTAGCTCCCCTACATGTGAAGTGGGGATGAATATTTTTTTCGTCGTCTACCCCATCGTGTGGGGTATCGTTGAATAGGTCTTCTAAAATGACTTGGGGGTTGCTAAAATCATTTTTCGATTTAATGCTCCATTTACGCAATATTAAACTTTAAAGTGCAAATTTTTGTTCGAGTAGGGCGTCCCCCCCCTCTAAAACCTAAACTGCTGGCTTGAAAAATCTGGAAAAATTCACGATGACAGTGCATTTCATGAACTTTAAAGGAAAATTATAGCGGTTAAGATAACTTTATTAGTTTAGCAGTAATAGTCGTTGAACTTGGGTGTTGGATAATTTTGTACCAAATACAAAATCCTTAGCATTAATCCTGTAAAGTAACTAAGATGAAGTAGTTGCTTGTTTATAACAAAATATGTTTTTTTTTTATTTATATCAGAATAAAGAACAACAGAATCGTACTACATTGTGATAGCGGGCTACTACGGAACCCTACACTGTGCGTGGCCCGACACGCACTTGGCCAGTTTTTTTTTATAGACTGAAATGGCGCAACAAACTCCCCATGGAGATATTCGATAAGAAGAATTCGAATAGAAGCATCTGACTCATCATGCCAGCGCGCGTCGTATTTTTTAAAGGCTCAGCGGTGGCGCTGTCCTCTCGGCATATATAAAAACTTTTTTACAAAAAAAAAACAACCGTGTTTAAAAAAAAAAACACTACAAAGTATAAAATAACTTTAATTTCGGAAGTCGGTGTCGTTGGTTCTGCATTTTCATTTTTTGACACCGACTTTCGAAATTAAAGTTATTTTCACTTTTTAGTTTTTTTTTTTTAAGTCGGTTGTTTTTTTTTTTTAATTTTTTTTTTTGGCTTTTTAGTTGTATGTACCTACTAGCTGCGCCACGCGGTTTTGTCCCGCGTAAATGTCGATCCCGTGGTAATATCGGGATAAAAACCCTACCTAGCCTAATCCAGGGTGTCAGCTACCTCCATACAAAATTTTATCAAAATTGGTCCAGGCGTTTGAGCGTGAAGAAGTAACAAACATACAAACACATACACACACCCCCCCTCCCCCTCACACACTCACAAACTTTCGCCTTTATAATATTAGTGTGATGTGAATATCAGTGACAGGAAGCTATTGAAAATCAAAATCAAAATATTTTATTTCACATAAGCCTACATGGGCACTTATGAAACGTCAGAAGCTAGGTGCACGGTTCCAATTGGTCGTTTCCTATGGAGAAGAAACGGCAAGAAACTCCACGGTTACTCTTTTTAAAAATAATTGGCTTTTACAATATTTTCAAATTACAGTAGGTATGGGAGGATAGCGTAGGCCTGTCAACAAGTATCAGGTACTTGATAAAATTATTAAAAGGTCTACAGATCTAAAGTCTACAAGGCCTACAAAGTCCTCACATTTACAAAATAAGAATCTATCAAAAGGATAAATAAAAACCTAATAAAACCTAGTGATATGATTCCCATTACAACCACTAAAATAAAGAGATGAAAAATTTTAATTGTCTGTTTATAATGTCAAGTAATAAAGAGATTATGTCAAAAAAGTAAATAAAAAATGAACATCGTAATTTGAGAGCAGTTAATAGACATTTAAATAGTTAACCGTTAATGAGTAGCCAGGGAAGCCACATGTGCAGAAGGAATTATTGCCAAACTACCTTGTCTTCAACATAGTCTTTAATCTTATAATATGCTTTTTTTATAAGGACACGTTTGATGAAGGTTTTGAATTTTCCATCGCTAAATTCTGTAACCGACTTTGGCAACTTGTTATAAAAACGGACGCCGTTTACAAGAAATGACTTGCTAGTTTTAGTTAATCTAAATTTGGGTAACACAATTTCATTTTTACTACGTGTATTTATATTGTGGAAATCGCTTCTTATTTTGAAGAGTCCTAAGTTTTTGCGAACATACAAAATACTTTCTAAAATTTAAAGAGAAGGCAGAGTTAGTATATCAATTTCTTTGAATTTGTTTCTAAGAGACTCGCGAGGACCCATTTGATAGATTGCGCGGATTGCCCTCTTTTGTAAAATGAAAATTGAATCTACGTCAGCTGCCGATCCCCACAGCAGAACACCATAAGACATAATGTTGTGGAAATAAGCAAAGTATACTAACCTAGCTGTGGCTATATCTGTCAACTGCCTTATTTTTCTTACTGCATATGCAGCTGAACTTAATCTACCTGAGAGAGCTCTAATGTGTGCCTTTGTTAAGTACCCAGGTTATTGCGTAAACAATGCATACATATATGCGATAGCAGTAATCGCTGTTGATTTGCTGGCATTCATTGAAGAGTTCCGTTGTCTTTCTCCGAAACTCATCATCTGATCTTTACCTCATCGGGTCCAGAATAAACCTCGATCGACCAAAAAAAAAGAATTTTGCAAATCCGTCTATAAATGACGGAGTTATGCCCGAACACAATGATATTATAATTGTAATTTTACTTATAATATCATTGCCCGAACATACATAAAAAACCGGCCAAGTGCGTGTCGGGCCACGAACAGTGTAGGGTTCCGTAGTAGCCCGTTATCACATTTTAGTACGATTCTGTAGTTCTTTATTCTGAATTTCTGAATATGAGTAACGGTAAAGGTATTAGGAGTAATCGACTTTATATTTTAAAAATATATGACAAGGATGTCCAGAGTAAACAAAACTTTAACACATAACGCATACCTTGCAAAAAAATCAAGAGACGTCACGGCACAACGCCATCAAAACTCAAAAAACTCAAAGCATATATTTCAATTAAACCAATTACAGGCACTTTTGAATTGTCAAGGGGTCGGTCAGTCAGAAAGGTGAAGCTAGTTGCCCATTCCAAAGCGTAGGTACCTATGGAGAAGAACGGACAAGAAACTCCATGGACACTCTTTTAAATCAAAATAATATGGTTACAAAGTCTTGTTTACATCATTCATGTTAAAAATTATGCATGTGAGAACGATGCAGAACGTTAAAAGCGTCCGTAATGAAAAAAACAATTCAAATATGCCTTTATTTAAACAGGTAAAAATAACAAAATTAAATTCTAACATAACTAAAACTATACAGAAACTAGAAAATAGCGTCGAAAAACTCATCCGCATCGCTGTCGACTGGTAATGTACCCAAGAGACTGGCGGCATTACCACGTTGTATGGCGATGCTTAGCCTCTGGCCAAGGTAAAAGCCAGCCCTTGGGTCACGGGAAGTGTCAACCAGCCGTTTCGAAATATCTTTAAAAAGACCATGAGCACTCGGACCCCATTTCATTCAAATATTAAATTAAATTAAAATAAGCCATGGCAGCAAAGAGATGACCAGTCCCTACTGACGGCGCCCGTTCACGAACATGACGCATGTATTAGCACCATTCAGCTCAACCATTTTGTAGGGAGCTAAATGATCCAACACACGCGCCACCATCAGCGAGACATTTGAGTGAGCATGACATACTCTCAGCCGCCAGGGCACATTCAAGTCAATGAAAGGCGTACCCAGTAAATGGAAGCTTTATAGTATGTACATAGTACTCACACATGTGCTATGCAATTATACAATACTAGGAGATTGAATTTATATAATGCAAAAAGTGTATTTTAAAATCTTCAGCAGCTTCAACAGTATTTTCCAATGCTAATCAATTTATTTGTGCGTCCTTATGGAGCAGGACCAGCGTTTAGCCAAGCACTTTCATCGGCGATATAGTCCCCCAATTTATAATATGCCTGGCTGCATAGTGTGCGTTTTATACAAGATTTAAATTTCGTTTCATTCAGTTGAAGTATGTCGACAGGTATTTTATTGTAACATTTTAAACAGTAGCCCATGAAAGACGAGTCTACTTTAGCCAGCCTGAAACCTGGTTGAACTAATTGGTCCCTATTTCTAGTGATATAATTGTGTCTTTCACCTCTTTTACTAAAAAGATGTAGATTTTTCCTTACGTACATGATATTTTCATAGATATATTGACAAGGTACCGTCATGATGTTAATATCTTTAAACAGTTCCCTTAGAGAGTCACGCCTGCGGAGGCTGTATATGGCTCTGATAGCTCTTTTCTGCAGAATAAAAATAGACTCGATGTCTGCAGCCCGTCCCCATAGTAAAATACCGTACGACATGATACTATGAAAGTAACTAAAATAGACCAGTCTCGCGGTATCAACATCAGTAAATTGACGGATTTTTCTCACAGCATATGCTGCTGAACTTAGCCGTCCTGCAAGGGATGTTAAATGAGGACCCCATTGAAGCCTTGAGTCGAGCGTGATCCCCAGGAAAACAGTTTTATCGACGAATTCTAGTTTCTCTTGATTCAATACTATTTCACGATTACTACTTTTGACATTTGGTAAAGAAAATCTTATGCACTTCGTTTTTTTCCCATTTAATACTAAATTATTAGCAGTGAACCAATTTTGGATCTGCAGTAGGGCGTTATTTACGTCGTCAAGATTTGATGCACGTCTATTAATTTTAAAAATCAAGGAGGTATCGTCAGCAAATAACACCATTTGTGGTTGGGTTTTTAACAAGTGGGGTAGATCATTAATATATACTAAAAAGAGGAAAGGACCTAATATCGAGCCTTGTGGTACACCCATTTTTACTTTTAAACCGAGTGAATTGACACCATTTATTTGAACCTGCTGTTGTCTATCATTTAAATAAGATTTTACTAAACTGAGCGCAAGTTTACCCAGTCCGTAATGCTCAAGTTTTAAGAGTAAGGTTTCGTGTTCGACGCAATCAAAAGCTTTGGAGAGGTCACAAAAAATCCCTATGGCGTCTTGGGACTCTTCCCAGGCCGTAAATATGTGTTTTAATAAGGTGACACCGGCATCAGTCGTACAACGTCCCTTGGTGAAACCGTATTGTTGGTCGTGTAATATTTTATTGGTGTTAAAATGATTGAGCATTTGGTTCAGCATCACCTTTTCAAATACCTTGCTGAAAACTGGTAACACGGATACGGGTCTATAATTATTGGTATCTTTACTGTCCCCCGATTTGAAAAGTGGTATTACCTTACTGTATTTCATTAGATCAGGGAAGACTCCTGGATCCACACACAAATTAAATATTAATGCTAAGTACGGCGCTATAGTCTCAATAATGGAGGTACAGTCAACAAAGGAGTTAAGTATACAGGAGCGTCGGATATAGTTGAAGTTTACTAAGAAACCGCTGGATGTTCTGGGCTGAAATTTAATTTAATAAATGAGCTGTTTGTTTTCTATTAATAAACTAAAATTTTATTCGAGAATATCCATCGGTTTCTTAGTAAACTTCAACAATATCCGACGCTCCTGTATACTTAACTCCTTTGTTGACTGTACATACTTTGATAGACATTCCCCATATATCTTCAGTTAATTTGATCTTGATTTGCTTGAAAGCTTTTATTACTATTTCAGGGTTTATATGCTTGAACTTAAATTCAATCTGGCAGGATGGAACGTTTGCTTTTAATAAATCAATAGAACGTAAAGGCGAGGAATTTAAGATTTCAGTAGTTTTATGTGGGATACTGGTAAAGAAATTTACAAATTCTTGAGCAACATCTTTGTTAGTGCTTATGAGACCACGCGAAGTCTCTAGTGCGAAATCACTATTATGTCTTTTATTTCGGTTAGTTTCATCATTTATAATTTTCCAGACCGTCTTTATTTTATTATCGGCTGATTTAATCTTTTTGCTAATATGCAAGGCTTTAGCTACCTTGCAGGTATTTCTAAAAGTTTTAGAGTAGGTAGCAACGTATTTATTAAAAGTTTCGGAGTTAATATAAGGCTTAAGGCCATACAGCTCAAACAATTTCTCTCTACTTTTCCTAATACCCTTAGTTGCCCAGTCACTAAACAAAAAATTTGGGCAAATAGTTTTAGTTTTCATCTTTAAAGTGTTATTGAACTCGGTGCGCACTATCGAAAAGAACTCCTCATATAATTCATTCACATTGTTTTTAATATGGCCTGGTACACCTAACTTACTAATTAAGTTATTATTAAATCTATTTAGATTGCTTGGTGTTATTTGTCTAGTTTTTATCTAAATTTTTTGTAACAGTGTATTGGACTTGAACACAACGGTTTGACCGCTGTGATCAGAAGGGAGATAGTTTACAATGGCTTTATCCAAGTAGTCGCAGCAACAAAAAACATTATCGATACATGTAGCAGAATTTATAGTTATGCGAGTTGGTTCTGAAAACACATTTGACAAATTGAATGATTTAAAGAGACTTAATAATCGACTGCTATTTGAACTATTCTCTAAGATATTAATATTGAAGTCACCACAGATAATTAGCGATTTTTTACCAGTTCCAAGTTTTGCTAGAACATCTTAAATTACTGACTCAAATATGGAGTAGTTTTGATAATTAGGGGGTCTGTAAACGCACACTATAATATGCTTATCTAGCTCAACACAGGACAGTTCAATGTTATGTTCAACCGAAAGATCAACTATATCTTTACGAGTCTTAGATTTAATAGAATTTTTTACTAAGATTAATGAACCCCCACGCAGCATAGATTTTCGGTTAAAACAACTGCCCACACTATAATTTTCATAATTAATTAGCATTTCATCTGTTATCAAATAGCGATAACCGGTTGATACAGCGCCATCTAGCGGCAGTATTGTGAAACTTGTGATAATGAAATGAAATGATTTTAATTTTTGTAAGTAGGTTTGTACAAACACTTTTACACGTCAATCATGTTTTTTTTTTAAACTAGATGAAGTCGGCGTTTCCTATCTGACTACTCTGAGAAGAAAGGCCGAAACAAACTCAGAGGTCACAGTCTCTTTTAAAGTCCAGACATAATCTTGGTCAGGTTATATGAAGACCATGTAGATCGATGTCTGAGGTGGTCTTTTGAGGAAAGAACCACACAGATTGAGAGGACCTGTCCAGTCAGTGCATGATTTATTATAGTTGGCCTCACAGAGTACATTATTATTATACGTTGGCCCCAAAGAGTAATATAGTTGGCCCCTTCCTCCCGCACCTCGGTGACGAGCACTCGTCTCATCGATAAATCCATGCAGTTTTATCGTAATATTCATAAAAATCCGTACGATAAAATAGGAGTGCATAAATCATTGGAGCAACACCATACTCCGAGCACGCTCAGGTAGCCCGCGAAATTCAAATTTTCTTAGGTTTTTTTGCAATTTGCTGGTCAGTATTAAGTTGTACTTGATTAAAATATGATTCGCGACCGTAACAAATATGTATTTACAGAATTATAATCATTAGAGTCATTAACACAACTCTCTAAGACCAAGTAATCCCACTGAATGACTATTTCATGAAATCTTGACATTCTGGGATTATAATAACTTAACAACTTTTATTACAGCTTAAAATGATTTTAATTCTGTAAATATATATTTGTTACGGTCGCGAATCATATTTGAATCAACGTAAAATTTGGATTTGGCGGGCTACCTTAGCGGTTCCCCCTTATGAGCGAGCGAAGCGATCTCGAAATTTAAAGCACATTTTAAGCATTTTCAAGCTGCACAGCTTGAAAATATAATTATAATAATATGCATTCTGATACCTAAAAACATGAAATAATCACAAAAAAGTGCAGCATTTCAAATCGCTTACTTTACAGCCGGCTTTGCAGTTCGATCGATAATACCTTGCGTAGCAATTCGTGAGTCTATGGTCTCGAACTTTACGACTTACGACATACGGATACGCTCATTCAGCTTCTTTTTGTGTCATTAAGGGGAAACCGCCAAGGTAGCTCGCGATATTCAAATTATCTTAAGTATTTTGCAAATTGCAGGTCAGTATAAGGTTTATATTAATCAAAATATGATTCGAGGTCGTAACAATAATAATATGTGTAGACACAATTAAAGTCATCAATTTAACTCATGATAAAGCTACATAATTCATGAAATCATGACATTTGAATCTAAGGTAGAGTTATAATTTTGAAAATGCATGTTGTTTCGGTCGTGAATCAACATACAACCAGCACCCTTATTTGCGTAACACACTATTACCACTATTACTCTCGATTTGAAAAATTTTCAAGCACATTAATTCTAATCCATTGCTCCATATGTTCGAAAAATGTGTATGCCTAACAACGCAAATAACGCAATGAATGTTGTTGAACTGTCAAAATGAAACCCATTGCTACTGATAGTGTGTTACGCACGCAATTACCCTGCAGAGACCTGACACTGACCTGAATTTGAATTTAGCGGGCTACCTTGACCTTTATATTTTTGAGTCATAGGTTAAAATAGGTTTTGCGCCCAGTAGGTGTAGGTGGCCACGTTCATTGAAGCACGTCCTGCTCTAATATTCTAAACCCCACCGCAAACAAGAGGAAAAGAAAGAGATAACAAGCTTTTGAAAGTTACATTTGATGTGGACCTGGGTAGCTCTAGCTAGTCTAGTTTCATCATAGACTACTATTATAAACTAGAGAAGTTTCATAAAATATTCGATATAGACGCGTCATCGCGTTGCAGGATCCGCAAACCCTGTGCGCAAACCACAGAGTACTTTTTGCCGCAAACACAAATGTCAGACTCAGCTGTGTCCGGTCCGGGTTCTGAGTCTTCTGAGTTGTAAAAAACATCGGAGTCCTGAAATAAAAAAAATGGCAAATAGTACACTCTGAAACCCACACATATTTTAAAAGTACGAAGATTATCGTGTAAAAACTACACACATTATTATTTTGGTGGTGCCATTGCCATTTCGTTTAGTTACAAAATGTGATGGATCGGTGAAGGTCGCAGATTCTGTGGAAAATATATCGACGTCAGTTACCGTGGCCTTGCGCTTTTAGTCTTGTCGTGTTTGGTGTTTGCGGACGATACGGTTTACGTAACAAGCGCTTTTGACAGCACTTTGCAATCCCAGAAAACAGTCAACCGATTACGCAAAGATGTTAAGCGTATGGACGAGAACGGCCCGCGGGGGGCGCGCGCATGAGCGCTCGCTCTCCAGCATCGTGAAGCTGCCCAAGTTCCAGGACTTCGGCGTGCAGAACGAGCCCGTGCTGGAGTACCGCGAGGGCAGCGCGGAGCGCGCCGCGCTGGCCGCCGAGCTGGCGCAGACCGCCGCCGTCACCGAGGAGGTGCCCATCGTCATCGGCGGCGAGAGCATCAAGGAGGGCGAGCCGCGCTTCCAGGTGATGCCGCACAATCACTCCAAGAAGATCGCCAAGTTCTACTATGCGAGTGAGAAGACCATACAAAAAGCAATCAAAGTGTCAGTGGATGCTCAGGCGCGCTGGGACCGCACGCGACTGGAGGAACGTATTCGCATCTGGCAGTCTGCTGCTGAGCTGATGGCTGGATCACACAGGCAAAAACTCAATGCTGCCACAATGCTGGGACAGTCTAAGAGTGCAATTCAAGCTGAAATTGATGCAGCTGCTGAACTCATTGATTTCTTCAGATTTAATGTATTCTTTTTAAAAGAGAATGCTAAATATCAACCTATTTCTGAAGATCCCTCGGTAACTAGAAATTCTCTTAGGTTCCGAGGTATTGATGGATTTATTGCAGCAATTGCTCCCTTCAACTTCACTGCTATTGGGGGCAACTTGGCCTACACGCCTGCTCTTATGGGTAATGGTGTAGTGTGGAAACCATCCGATACAGCTCTTCTATCAAATTGGAGGATCTTTAATATTATGCGTGAAGCTGGTCTCCCTGATGGCATTGTTAATTTTGTTCCAGCAGACGGACCAACATTTGGACGCACCATTACTTCCTCTCCTAATTTGGCAGGTATTAACTTTACTGGTTCTGTGCCAACATTCAACTGGCTATGGAATGAAGTTGGAAAAAACCTTAACCGTTATAAAAATTATCCTAGGCTGATTGGTGAGTGTGGAGGCAAAAATTACCACTTTGTGCATCCTTCAGCTGATATCCAAACTGTGGTCACTGCCACTATTCGCTCATCATTTGAATATTGTGGACAAAAATGTTCAGCTTGCTCAAGAATTTATGTTCCTAAATCTCTGGCTGAGCCTATTAAGAATGGTTTAATTGAAGAGTGTGCTAAATTGAAGATAGGGGACCCCACAGACTTCAAAATGTTCACTGGTGCTGTCATCGACGACAAGGCTTTCAATAGAATCACAGGTTACATCAAAAATGCCAAGAACAATCCTAAGAACAAAATAATTGCTGGAGGGGAATTTGATGACAGCAAGGGCTATTTTGTCCAGCCTACTATTATTGAGACCACGGATCCCCATGACAAGCTCATGGTTGAAGAGATCTTCGGACCTGTACTCTCCATGTATGTGTATGATGACAGTGATGTCGACAAGACAATGGCACTCGTTGGCTCATCAACCAAATTTGCTCTAACAGGAGCAGTATTCTCAATGGACAAGAGTTTCCTGCAGAAAGCTCTGGATGAGCTGAAGATGACTGCCGGCAACTTCTACCTCAACGATAAGTCGACCGGCTCAGTGGTGGGGCAGCAGCCGTTCGGCGGCGGCCGCATGTCGGGCACCAACGACAAGGCCGGCGGGCCCGGCTACGTCATGCGCTGGACCTCGCCACAGTCCATCAAGGAGACGTTCGTGCCTCTGCGCGACATCGACTATCCCTACATGAGAGATTAAATTGAAAGCTAAACAAAGAAAAGCAAAGATAAACATAATTGATATCAGTACAATAACAATAACTACAAACATATTCAATAATTAATATAATATGACCTAGTTAAGATCGCTGAATAATTAGGCTTAATAGATGTTATAATGTTTCCTCATGATGTAATTTTAAAGTATTATTTTTATTTATTTATTGATTATAGAACATTTAAAATAATTAGAGTAAATAAAAGTAGCAATTTACGAAGTAGGTAGTATACACAAGCACAAAGGATGTATAATTTGTAAAAGGTACTTGTTTGTGTATGCTACAATACTATCTGTTATATGAAGCAGTAACAGCACTCACTGACTAGGTGTAGACTTGATGGTTGATGATGTAACTATTGTGTGATTACTGTTGACTACTGATGTTATATTACTAGTGGCGTCTCTCCTCGCTTGCTATCGCCCTGCGACTGTCAGGACTGTCTCTTATCAGAATATTATTTGCTCTTTACTTCTTATCAGTTTATTCTGTTATTTAATTTTATCTGTTTAATTTTCAGCTTTCTCTGCTCTCTGACTCAATTCATTGCATTTATGCTTAATGTTAACTTGCATTCAAATTCATCATATTTTCGTGTTTGTGATTTGAACAAAACCTATGTTAATTAGTTTGTCATTTCAGGTGCTAGTTCCTGTTATTTGTTTGTATGACTAAGTTTGATCTTTAATTCCAATAAAGTATATTGATATGAATAAATATAATGTTTTATTGACTAAGTAGGTGTGATGTCCGTGACTACCGCCGGACCACCAACGCCAATCGCTTCCATATTTTGTAAATAATTAGTACTCAATTGGAACTAATTAGTACTCGAACCACAAAATTGGTACCTTAGGAGTTTTCGAGAAAATCGACTTTGAAGGTGGTCCGGCGCGGTAGTCACGCTCCCTTCAGCAGGACACACTACAGCTATTCTAAGTGTACAAATAATTAGTTCCCATAAATATGATTTATTTCGTAAAAAAAAAAACAGAACTAACATTTGTATTTACCGAGAAATCAACGATGATAACTTTCTCGCAATTATTCAGCAGGACCACAATTTTGAATGTTGATTCCAAGCTAACTTGACTTGCTTGCATTGACATATTATATTACTAGCGTTTAGGGACCGGGCTAACCGCGCGACTAAATGGCACCAACGCGCTGGCCCTAAAATGACGGTTTTAGGGCCAACGTTACGCGACTCAGTTGACAGTGGTGCGCGCGAAGGACAGAACGTGTATTTGCCTGTCATAAAAATGCCTAGTTGCGTGGTAAAAGGCTGCAAAAATTACGATACAAAAATTAAAAAGAAACATGGGATATCGTATCATCGGAATGTAACCTTACATTATTTTTGTTGCAATTAAATGATTAAATAAACACATTTTTATCTACAGCGACAATTGTTTTACAATGGCGGCCATTTTGTGGCCAATGGCTGACAATGGCTCCTCGAAGTGAACAAAGTAACCTTGTACGGACGTCATTTTTTTATTTCTGTTTTATTTTTGTCTTATGAACGTAGTGTAAGTAATTTTGAATTTTGGTACCAAATTAGAAGAAGACATAGATATAAACGATTTTTATACAATATGCGATAGCGAATACGATACAAATAATATTTAAATTACAGATTTCCAAACTAAGGAGAAGGCTTTTTAACTTCATGACAACAATGTTAATGAATCAAAATAGGTAATAATATAAGAAAACCAAACAGTATTTTTTTGCAAAATGTGCAATATGCAGTCTATTTGCTGCAAAAACTAGCTAGGTTTTTTTTTGTAATATTACTAAGTTTTGATTTCGACTGTCTGAAATCTGATATATTGAGAATCTTATAATAATATAATAATAATAATATTCCACAACTATCACACAACGCCGTCTAGTCTCAAGCTAAGCAGAGCTTGTGTTATGAGTACTAGACAACTGATAAACATACTTATATATTTCTAAATACATACATATATAGATAAATTACACCCAGACACAGAACAAATGATCATGCTCATCACACAAACATATGTCCTGGGTGGGAATCGAACCCACGACCTCCGGCATAGCAGTCATAAGTCATAGTTATGTTTTCAGAGGGCGCTTTCCGAATTAGCTATAATCGCTCACAGCGCTCACATCATCTCACATGGCGTTCCGATTTAGATATCAGGATTATGACAGCTGAGAGCTGTCAACAATTCGGAACGCCCGTGAGCGCGCTCACAGTGCTTACTCAATGTAAAAACGATATTATCACAGTATTTCTTTGTATAAACACCACATTTCTTCTTCTTTGGTTAGGTGGCGACTATCAGCCAGAAGCATAATTTCTAAAATGCCACGTTAGTTTAATTTTATGATAAGATGCAAATCAAAACAAAACACACACTGACACATCCTCACACACACACTGTCATTTTTGACAGCGCTCACGGTGATATTATTCTAGGGCATGGTCGGCGTTATCGCAAGATGGCGCATGTCATGACGTCATCTATGACGATTCACGGAACGTCGTTATCGCGCTCACGCTAATTCGGTACGGGTTTAAGCACGCTCACATCGATTATTTCCCATCTCGGAACGCAGGGAGAATCTGGTATTTTGAGAATTATCGGCATGCAACTGACCTATATAATACTGACTGACGACATAATGTGATAAAAAAAAACATTTAAGTAAGTACGCACATGGTACGCACGTACAAGGTTACGTCGTCGACCTATGCAACGCTGCACTCACGTAGTTCGTATGATTTATGACAGATGGCGTTACTTTTGCTTGTATGAAGAACGTCAATGTAAAATGTTCAGATGGGCGTATCCTTACTTTTGAAATCATTGCTTGCTTGCTTTAACTTGAGGAAAGCGACAAGCTTCTCTAAAGAAGCTTGAAAATTCTGATTCCTAAGTATTCTTATTAGTTGTGCTTGTGAACAAGGGAATCGGCGCGGCGCCATTACCATTGACAACTTAATTTGGTAGGGTTATACGCGGAGATTTAGTATGGAAAAGTAATGAAAGCATTGACATATATATTACTAGCGTAAGGACCGGGCTAACGGCGCGACTAAATGGCACCAACGCGCTGGCCCTAAAATTACGGTTTTAGGGCCAACGCGACTCAGTTGACAGTGGTGCGCGCGAACTTCGAACGAAGAACTTCTATGTAAAATGTACAGACGGGCGTATCCTTACTTTTGAAATCATTGAATGAAAGCTAATTTCTCACTTAGGAATCTGAAATTTTGGTCGCTATAACTTCTTTAGTAATTTTTGTATAAATTTGGGTAGAAATCACAGAGTTTTTAATAGGGAAATCTTGAAATGAAAATTTGGCACCGTGACTACCGCCACCCCACCAATGGCATGGTAAATCTCGTAAACTACTGGAGTACTAGTTTTGAATTTTGGGTACTAATTTTATCTTGCAGGGTACTAATTTTTTATGTAGGTTTGAGGAAAGCGACAAGCTTCTCTAACTTGTAATCAACATTCAAAATCGTGGTCCTGCTGAACAATTGCGAGAAAGTTATCATCGTTGATTTCTCGGTAAATACAAATGTTAGAGTTCTGTTTTTTTTACGAAATAAATCATATTTATGGGTACTAATTATTTGTATACTTAGAATAGCTGTAGCGTGCCCCCTTTTTCGGCGCTCATGGTGATCCTACTGAAGGGAGCGTGACTACCGCCGGACCACCTTCAAAGTCGATTTTCTCGAAAACTACTAAGGTACCAATTTTGTGGTTCGAGTACTAATTAGTACCAATTGAGTACTAATTATTAACAAAATATGGAAGCGATTGGCGTTGGTGGTCCGGCGGTAGTCACGGACATATAAATTCTCAATTAAATACTTACATGTTTTTATGTTTTAAATTACTAGGTTAGAGAGGCTAAAACTTCTTTGAAAACATTAAACCTTGCTCTTGGTCTATTTGGTGTCAAGATGTACAGTCGCATGCAACAGCTGTTTTACCAGTGTAGGTATAATGTTAAGCTCTAATTAACGTTAGAATAATAAAAAAATATCGTACCTTTAGTAAAATGTTTAAAATACCGTTGAAAACGTAGGTATTGTCAATTATTATTGTAATCAAATTTAATTTATTTATAAAAATGAATTTCCAAAAAGTTCTTTTGATGTAGGTACACTATTTAATTAAACTGGCTGACTTTAATTTACGTGACGGGCAACTCGTTCTAAGTAGCTCGTCTGTATCACGCGCATCTATCTCTCTCTACTTACCGTAAATGAAACGGACAGTGTGACGCAACTGTCTAATAAAAAAAGAAACTATGAAACGTGCACCACAGAGTACATTATAGTATACTGAAATAGAGACCAATCTTCGGCCTTAAAATGGGTAACCGCTTACGCCTAGCCTCCAACGCCATCTGTTATCGCTAGTAAGAATCTTTACTCATCCTATCTATAACTATAGCTATATTTGTGTATACAGGGGCCATACGTACGTACATATAGGTAGTATACTATACTATTCATGGATGGTTATACTGTAGGTTATTTAAGGAATTATAAATGAAACATTTTATTAATAATAATAATATATTTATTTGCAAAAAACACGGTATAAAAGATGGTAAAAGTACAATGTAGAACAAAACATGTTTTGCCAATATAATAATAAGCATGCAAATTTTTCAGTATGTAACTGACATTAACATTGTTTCTCAATGAAATCCTTAACACTATAAAAACTATTAACAGATAACCACTCGTAAATTTTATTTTTAAATAACTTAGTATTTAAATTTTTGAGATCATTTGGTAACATAATATATAGACGTACACACATTGCAAGGCAGCTTTTATTATATTTAGTTAACCTTGGAATCTCACTTAGTACGAGCCTGTTGGGGTCTCGTCAATTAATTATTTAATCCAATAATATTATTAATCAAAACATGTTTATTTGTGTCTTTTAAAGCACCTATTTAACTTCTTGGCTTTTATTTGCAGATTGTCCTCATCATCATCAACCTGTCTTCTCCCAGCTAATATTTTATTAATATTTTTACAGTAGTTAAAAACCATGCAACGAATGACAATGCTAATCAAATAATCAATTAATTTGTCTTTATGGATTTTACATTTTATAAATTCAAAATCAACAAATATAATTATCGCTGTTTTAATAATTTCTTTTAGATTGCATTTTTCAATGTTTTCTTTAATGATTTCATTTATTATGTCTTGCATATTCGAAATTAATTGTACTAATTCTTTGCTGGGAGTGCAAAGCCATCGTCGACCTGCATATTCCCTATACTTAATATATTCTATCTCATTTTGCGATGATAAATCTTTTAAGCAATAAGCGCAAGATTTAAAAATTTGGGATTTTGTTTTTTTTAAGAAATATCCGCTCATATATTGAATTGGAGCAATAATGCGGGGATCCCTTTGTTTTACCTCTAGTGGGGTAAAATTAAAATCGAATATTTTTGTAAAATCGAATGTGGTGCAGGTCGACGTTGCTTTCGCATTTTCGTTAATGATGAGAGTGCAATGTATCGCAAAAGTCTCCTTCGCAGTTACCGCGGGTGTGGACATTGCTTAAATTATTTATTAAAAGTGTGGCGAAAGCAGATTCAAACTGATCACAGGTCGGGTTAGTGTTGCGACACCCTTGACTTCTCACTGCGCTAAAGAAATTTTCCAAGGGGTCCTGATTAAGGTGCCGCAACCATACTGACGACACGTTAAAATCATCTTTTAATTTTTTTAACAATGTTTGTATTCCATTCAATGTCCACACCCAATTAGTTACAGAGGGAACAGTTTCTTTTTTACCAGCCGAAGTTATAAATTTCATTGATTTAAATATTTTTATGCCCTCCACCCACGTTTTATAGTGGACAGAGTTCGGCGTTGCTGGGCCAAGTAGGGGTTTGGCGTTTTTATTTTTCATTTGGCTTCCATTCACCGAGTCAAATATATTGTCCATGAAGAGCAGCAGGTCCGCAGTTTCCTTGCACTCTGTAGGAAGTATGTTCTTATCTAAAACAAACAGAAAAAAAAACACAATTAAATGACAATAACTACTCAATAAACAACAGAAATAATTAATGTTTTTCTCTGTTAAATAACCCAAACTGACTGAGCATAGTAGGGAAAATATAATTGAAAGTTACCAATTCAAATCTATTTATTTTAGGGCCGATTTTTCAATCTTTAGTTAACTTTTATCCGAGGAATAAAAATTGCGGTTTGACAGCTTTTGTATATAAAATATGTCATTTTGTTCTTCAGATAAAAAATATCTACTTAGGTTAACTGAAGATTGAAAAATCAGCCCCTAGGGATTTTTTTAAAATTCAGAATTAAAAATATGTAAGTTAATAAATTAATAAAAATAACAAAATGATATCCTAACTCAACTTAAACTATTCTCAAACTAAAATATGGCGTCGATAAATTCATCCGCATCGCTGTCGACTGGTAATGTACCCAAGAGACTGGCGGCATTCAAATCAAATCAAAATATTTTATTTCACATAAACCTACATGGGCACTTATGAAACGTCAGAAGCTAGGTGCACGGTTCCAATTGGTCGTTTCCTATGGAGAAGAACCGGCATTGCCACGTTGTATGGCAATGCTTAGCCTGTGGCCAAGGTAAAAGTCAGCCTTTGGGTCACGGGAAGTGTCAACCAGCTAACATTTATTCTATTATATAATGTATAAATACAGTCCTAATATAAAATAAGCCAAACATTACCTGCTAGATATCCCATGTTAGATGCCACAGTACAGCTGAATATTTGTGAGGCGAATTTGACTTTCATTTTATTTAGTTTTTCAGGGTTGACGTGATTTTCCGTTAATTTTGGGATCAATCTAATGCCCTTGTAACCTGGGTTTTCATCATAGAGCAGCTTTAAATGAGACCATTTTGCAGTTTTTGTAACACCTTCGTTTGTGGTGTATTCTAAGTTTTTATTTAGGAGGTTATTTCTCATTCCTTTGAGAAGGTGTGGGGGGTCATAGAGAGGTATGATTTCTTGGCCATTTAGTAGTTTGTTGTGTTGTTGTGTTTCATGTTTTCTTTCGGTTCCTCTCCTTTTCTTAGATAGATTCCTCTGGTCTCATTAGCCAACAGTTTGAGGGCCTGTCTATTGTTGGTTCCCTGGTCACATACTGAAGCAACTACTATCAACCCTGCTTCTTGTAAGCCTGTTATTACGTCTTTAATTTGTTTCGCCAGCTCGGGTCCCTTGGTTGCACTTGATGCAAATGTGTACAAAACTGCCTGTTTATAATTATAAATTAGACCACGCACCATAAAAACTTGGGCGTGATCTGCAAATTCACCCTTTCTTTCTTGTCCATTGTCAACAAGACCTGTTATTTTGTCTTTTCTCTCCTGGTATGTGACATTGGCCTTCAGTGAGACTTCGTCAAACATTAGTACACACAGCTTTTCTTCTATTTTCATAAGGCCAGCTTTGGTTTTTAACTGAGAGAAAATGTTTTTGTTAATCCCAGGCTTCAGATTACTCATTTGAACTAATTTAATAAGTGTTTGCTGAGCAGGCAAAATAAAAATCTTCCTGAAAAATCTATACCCTTTGGGACTTTCCTTGAAGATCGATAAAGCGGCAATTTTTTCTTGCAATGTAAAACGTTGGCCTTTTTCTTTTTTTCGGTCCTCCCGGCATTGCATTCGCATTAATAATTTAGCAGTACTTGTGCAATTTTCAAGGGTATCTATGACTGCAGGACTAGATGCAATTTTTTTTGCTGTTTTTATGTTGGCTGTCTGTTTTTTTATTTTGCTTATTTTTATTCTTGCAGCAACAAGTTTTTGATGCAATTCTTTTTCCACATTTGTAAGGAATACTTTTTTTGTAGTTTTCCTGACTACTCTCCTTTCTCCTGTAAAATAGAAACATAACATGTTATTAATTTCACATATTTTGAGTAACATTCTAAGTAAATACTGCGTGATCGAAATAGCTGCGTGTCGCGGGTTCGATTCCCGCACGGAACAAATATTTGTATGACCTACAAGTAGTTGTTCCGGGTCTGGTTGTGTGTGTATGTGAGTTTAAATGTTTGTAAACGCACCCACGATACAGGAGAAATTCCTAGTGTGGGGCAACGTTTAAAAAAAAAAAAATGGGATTCAGAAAAAAAAAACCAAGTGACTATATGAATCAAACTTAAAAGATGTTAATTCAAAACAAAATAAACTCATTTATTTATGTAGTAGAAGGAAAACCAACAGCTATACATAAGGGAAGATAAATTGGATAGGCTAATATTCAAGTACCCACACCGCAGTTCACGCGACTCGCGGGCCTTGAACCCGTGATTACCGTTTATAAAATATACATTTTTCTATTTAGATAAGATACTAGCAGCGCCCCGCGGTATCACCCGCATAAGTTTCGATCCCGTGGGAATATTAGGATAAAAACTATCTATGTCCTTTCCCGTGACTCAAACTATCTCTATTACTTTCATCTAAATCTGATCAGCGGTTTAAGCGTCAAGAAGTAACAGACAGACAGACACACTTTCGCATTTGTAATATTAGTATGTAGATAAGATATTGGTCCCCAACACATCTGTAAAGCTTCGCCAACTAATTAAAGAAGACTTTGCATAATAGGCTGCACTTCAATGTACAATGAGGACAATCCATACTAATATTATAAATGCGAAAGTGTCTGTCTGTTACCTCTTCACGCTTAAACCGCTGAACTGATTTAGATGAAATTTGGTATAGAGATAGTTTGAGTCCCGGGAAAGGACATAGGATAGTTTATATCCCGATATTCCCACAGGATCTAAACTTACGTGTGTCTGTCTGTCTGTTATCTCTTCAAACTTAAACCGTTGAACCGATTTGGTATATAGTTTGGAGTCCCGGGAAAGGACATAGGATAGTTTTTATCCGGATATTCCCACGAAATCGAAACTTACGCGGGTGAAACAGCGAGGCGCTGCTAGTATCATATAAATATCATAGTTTACATTTATCAAACTTACCTAGATTTGGCTGGTTCTTAATTTTTGGAGTACTTAAAAATGGAACTTGTTCATGCACCAAAGCTCCGGGATCTGCAATTAGTCATAATATGACTTTATAGCATGAATAAGGATGTTGCGCCAATGTTATATTATTATTCATAATAATTATTACTTTAACATATGAAGATATACACACTACACACGACGACCTAATTGTCAAGCTATACATTTCTTGTTTTAACTGACCTCGCATTGTATAGGCTTTTCGTAGTCACACACATGACCGCTAATACTGGAAATGTATAGCTTAATACGTCGTCGTGCCTACATATTGGAAGTTCTCAGAACTTTTGCTGGTTATCAGTGGATTTTAACCCAACTATGGTAAATAATTTCAAAAAGTATTTTGTGGTCTTTTTTTATTTATTTTTTTAAATGGATTTGCTTTCGACTTTAGTCTAGGTCAGAGGTGACAGAGACAAAGTCGACGATGGAGTGAGCTTACCCAGAAGAAGCCCGTTCACTCTTACTTTGAAGAGATTCGGGTTGTATGAGTCATGGTCACAAAAAACTAGAAACTTACCAAGATTTTGTTTAATATTTTTCTTGGGTATTGTAGGATTTCCAAGTGGCATGTTATGCTCATGCACTGAAGTGTCCGGATCTGAAATATGAGTTTATTTCATTTTAACCATAAGCAAGCTAACAATGTTTTAATATCAAATACTACAAAAAATATTTAATATACAATATTATAATATATAATCTTGTAGTAAGGTGTAACCAACAAGTGGCCAGTTTTTTAACAATTTAAAATAGTTACAATTAACAAAGCAAGTTTATTATTTAAGTATAAAAAATATAACATAATATCACGCCTTTCTTTCCCCGGAGGGTTGGGCAGAGGCGTACTTATAGTAGGTACACCCACATTTAGCCATGTATGTTCAAGTCCCATGTAATAGGGGGCGAGCCTATTGCCATCAACCTGGCAGAAATCCCGATTCCGGGCTGCTACTGAGAAATTCCAGATAGAAAAACCCAATAACACCTCGTCCAACCTGGGAATCGAACTACTTGCTCTGCAGTAGCGCTAGCGACCACTAGACCAGCAAGGCAATCCATCAGTCAGTATTTATAAAAAAAATATATCAATTATATTATTTTCAGTTCTTTATGTTTCTTCTCATATAGACGAGGTTAAGAAACCTTACACACGAGTCGGGACAGAGTATGTAAGGCGAAATTTAGATAAAAACCGGGCAAAAGCGAGTCGGACTCGCACACCGAGGGATCCGCACCATCATAAATGTTTTTAAATTTTCATCGGCGAGGCCTAAAGTCACAACTCTCTAAAGACCAAGTAATCCCTCTTCATTCAGTGGGATTACTTGGTCTTCATGAAATCTTGACATTTGGGGATTTTACTAACTTAATAAGTTGTATTACTGATTCTAATGATTATAATGAACATATTTGTTATGGTCGCGAATTATATTTTATTCAACGTACAACTTAATACTGACCAGCAAATTGCAAAAAACGTAAGAAAATTTGAATTTCGCGGGCTACCTTATCGCTTCCCCCTAATGTTTTCTTTGCTAAAAGTGGCAAGGTTTATGTATTTCCTTTCACTTTTTCGGGTTTCTTAAAAGATCAAATATCTTATGGCAGTAAAAGAAAACTTCATGATGAATGATGCTCTTTATGATTGAATAAATCAGCAAAAATCTAAATTATGATTAATTAAATCAGAAATAATAAAGACTTACCAATATTTTCTTTTTCTAATACGTCCTTTTCAATGTTCATTGATGTATGCGGCACATATTCAAAATTTAAAATGGGATCTGGAAGAATAATGCATCATGATTAATGATTAATTTATATAAATGCTTTTTACAAATTTAAGCAAAGAATGATGGGCGTTTTGGCCGGTATGTCCAATAAAAACCACATATACATCAAATGGAAGTTTATATCATAACCATTAATTTTAATTCTGAGCAGAAGGCTGTGACACCATCTTTGAGACATAACAAACATACAAACCATTTTTGAGATAAAATGTTTTGCTATGGTAATTGCTGGTAATAAGCAATAAGTTGACATACATTAGAACTCTATTTGTCATCAGGCCTGAGGCCAGGCTCCATACAAAATTGTCCATCATTCAAGAGTATAATAAGGTACCTGATGATGTTGATGGCAGCTCTAGAATTTGTTGTACTGGCTTTCTATTAACTGGTGATGTATGCGGCACATGTTCAAAATTTAAAGTGTGAGCTGGAAGAAAAATACATCATGATTATGATTAATTTAAGTAAATGCTTTTCACAAATTTAAGCATATTAAGAGTACAATTATAAATAGGTACCTGATGAGGTTGATGGCAGATCCAAAATTTGTTTTAATGGCTTTCTAATAACAGATGTAAATCTTTTCAGTACCAATGGTGCTGAAAGAAAGAACCATAAATTACTAAAGCATCAACATAAATCCAACAGGAATACATATAGCACAGTGGAGTATATTCTTTTATGTACAGTGATGATTTATACTAACCTGGCATATTTAATGTTGGAACAGCAATTTTGCCGATTTTATTGTTACGACATAGATATTTATCTTCGAAGTGTGAGTGACACACACGGCGGTACTTAAATATGCGCTCGTTTTCCAAGCCCAAGATATCACTACCAATCGCATAAAGCCATGTGTTGAAGCGTTCTCTATCGCTTTCAGGATTTGGGAACCCATGCAGCACTTGACGCGTACCTAAAATAAATAATGTAGTCCTTAAAATTGGAAAATAATTAAGTCAAGTTCCTAAACACTAATTTTGTTATACTGTCAAGATATAAATATATGTAGATCTAAGATATTAATGTACCATAAACTTAGAAATAAATAAATCAATCTAATCTAAGATCTCTAGCATTCATAAACAAATAGACTAACACTATAATGTTGGTGAACTTTGGGCCGATGGGTGCTAATGGTACAGTATCAGTATGACTTGATCAAAGATGACAATGGATGATCAAGGTTTTTTACATTGACCAAGTTCAGTCGCAGTGTTTTCTTATGATAATACATAAGTTTGTACTGTGATGATGAAGATTCATAATAAATAGTGTCAAATTCATGGACAACTTTTATAAGCAATGGATCACAGAGTACTTTCATAAATACGGAAATTAAGGATTGATCAACAGATTACTGTATGTTATGTTGACTGGTAGATAATGCATGGAAACAAAGAAGAAAGCAAAATTATTGTTTATTCTGCACAAACAAAAAACATGGCCGCCTTTGTACAACAGTACTTTCAACAAGCAAGTAAAATAACTAAAATTAAGTCTGACATACCTCCACTCTCCTTGCACTATGTCTGGAACACAGCAGTGCTTGTCCGAAGACATGGTGCAATAACACAGATGCAATAAAAGAGTCCTATCTCAAACACTATACCAGAGTCCTGTCTCAGTTTTGATATAAAATCACACAATTCCTTTCTGGTCACAATTATGGATAAGCCGGAGGAACTTTAGCTCAACTCAACGACAAATGCAAAACGAAACACAGAAAGATCACAAAAAAAATAGCAAAAATTACAGCATGAAACCGGCGCAAGCGTCAGGTATCAGCAGACATTTGCATTTGGGGTTACCAGTTTATTCATCAATAAATAGACCATTAATGAAATACTACCATCGCGTCGCTGCATTCTACTGGAGTAAAGTTATGATTGGTATTATTAATTTTTTTTTGAATATTTGATAGTATTTTCCAATAACAATGAAACGTCTTATTAACTAATTTATATTATTATAATCTTTGGAATTGATCAATAATATTGTCACAAATTATAATAAAATCTACTATTTTAGTAGCAATCAGCCTCACAAAATTGTCATTGTTTGATTTCTTGTAGTGCCATCTGTTGGAATTTTAGTGAACATTAGTGCAGAGCCGCCATCTGTTTTCCCTAGTTAATATCTTATCCATCTACGTCACGATATAATCCGACAAAATAAAAAAACACCTATCAACTTGTTCGCTTAAGGAATATTACATACGTCGTGATTTAGTATCATTGTAACCACTGCTGTCCTCAGTTTTTTGTACTAAGATTGAACCGCCTGACGTGCACTAAACATAATGGCGGCTATCGCTGTCTCGGCCAGTTTTTTTCCTACTGCTTTCGATATGATTATCCCGATCCGTTATTTTAGATGTCTTTTTTTTATTTGCGTACTTGCTTGTAGTATACTGAAACCAAGCAATCCGAAATTATAAATAGGTATGTATATTTTTCCTGAAAAGTTTCGTACTATTACTATAAAATCAAAGACATCTCTTTGTATAAAATCTATAAAAAAATTCGACGCAGTCAGGTCAGTATCTAAACGCAAATGACATTTGTCAATTTTTTTTTTTTTTTTTTTTTTTTCTTTTGTTCCTTGTGGAACAGGCTAGGGTCAGGGACCATGCTGCCTAGTCATCAGTTAGTTGGTATTTTTTGGTAAATTCAGTTAAATTCATCAGTTTATTTTTTAATATCTAAGGTAAATCCAGTTAAATTCATTAGTTTGATATTTATCCATAAGTAAGTAAATCCAAGTTAATTCATCAGTTTCTTATTTTTCATAAGTAAAGTAAATCCGTGTTAATTCTTCAGTGTTATAATATATTTAATTCACTATAATCCATGTATAAGACTTTATTCTACAAAATCTTAGGTAAAATCCAAAATAAAAGTCAATCATAAAAAGGCTATTTCTGTAAGAGCCTTATGTGTCAAGTCCTTGTCTTTTTTTTTTTTAAACCCCAACTGACGGGGTTTGAGGTTATCTTTATAATTATTGATATTTATTATCATTGTCATTTCCTAACAATAAAAAACAAAATAAGTATTACGAAATTAAATGGAAAACTATTTATATTTAAAAAGAACATTATATACACAAAACAGATATCTATCTTTATACACAAGGAATTATATTTGCCCAACTGTATTATTAATGAAATTAAACAAATGTAAATACGTCGAACTATTTACAAGGAGAGCCTGGATGGAGCGCGGTACCAAATCAGGACTACCATATATTTCAATAAGCTCATCCATTAGCACAAGGCGCTGGATACCAAAAGATGAGCAATCAAAGAAAATATGAGCTAAAGATTGCTCAACTTGGGAATTACAATGATCACAGAGAGGACTGTGCACAATTTTCAGACGAAAAAAGTGATAATTTAGACGACAATGACCAAAACGAAGCCTGAGTATGGTGGAGTAAAACTTCCTGTTCATGTAAGTATTGATTTTACAGAACCAAGGCATGGTTCCTATGGGAACATTAAATACAGCGTACCATAAACCTTTATTTTCAATTTGAACTGTGTGATTCCAATGCCTTTTCCATATACCAATGGACCTTTTTTTCAATAGAGGGACAATGTCTGCGCATGGAACAGATATGTTGAGGAAACTACTAGAATCAGGGACATCATCAGAATTTGTTAAAGTTCTGGCTAAAAAGTCAGCCCTTTCGTTTCCCAACACACCAATATGTGAAGGGACCCACATGAACAAAACCTTAATATTATGAGAAGACAAATGCAGCCAAGACTCTTTTATTAATGAAATTAGATAGTTCGTATTAGAATTCAACCTATTATTTTTGAGATTTTCAAGAACACTCATGCTGTCACTGACTATAATCCATTCACAACATCCATCATTTTTATGTTTAATGTGTTTTAAGGCAGCAAGAATAGCCACAGCCTCGGCTGTGAATATACTTGTGTTTGAGTTTATTTTATAACCAGTACCAGTATTCAATAGCCCATCGTAAATAGCAAATGAGACTGCAGACTCAGTTTTCGAGCCATCAGTATACACAAATCTATAATCAGTAAACTCAAGTAGTTTACTATGTACATCTTCCTTGGTGGATAAATTGTGGTCAATGATGATATCAATTGCAGGAAATTTGCTGTTAAAATCCCCCTGATAACATGGAAGAAGAGATGACTTATGAATTTGCAAAGTTTCAAGAAAATTTACATATTGAGAAAAACCCTGAAGTATATATAGAGAGTTACAAATAGTTGATGTACTAGATTGTTTCAAATTTGAAAACAGGTGATTATTATTTTTACTATACAGTTTTAATAAAAACCTTTCTTTCAAGTAAGAGAATCTTATACTTAATGGAGGAAGTTTACATTCAACTTGCATTGCATTGATTGGAGTGCTTTTAAATGCTCCAGTAATAAGTCTCAAGTTTTTATTTTGCATTTTATCAAAGATATCTACTATCCTTCTATCACCAGCAAAACAGAGAAAACCATATTCAAAATGACTACGAATCAGAGATTTGTACAAAAGCAACAATATTTTTGGATCAGCACCCCAGGAGGTTCTACACAAAGATTTCAAGACATTGAAAACTCTGTTAGCTCTTGAACTTACCAATTCAACATATTTTTTCCAAGAAAAATTATGAGTAAAAGTGACACCTAAAAACTTAGCTTCATGAAAAATAGGAATAGAAACTTGATTGTAATACACAGAAGGACTGAAGTTGCTAGCTTTACCAAAGACTACTAGTTTAGACTTTAGTGCATTTATATCTAGATTTAAATAAGAAAAGTATGTAGATAATCCATCTAAAGCCTTATTTAGACTATTTGTTATATTTGTTAAATTTTTCCCAGACAAGTACACTACCAAATCATCAGCAAATTGAAGATTTTTGACTTCAGAACCTAGAATCAAATTCAAACGACGAATATACAAAATGAATATTAATGGAGAAAGTATTCCTCCTTGACAAACTCCAACAGAAGCAAACCTTGGCCCATATAGTTTATCATTATACTTAACATAAACTTTCCTTTCAGTCAAGAATTCACGGATCCAGTGAACAATTTTGTTTGGAATTCCAATAAGAAGCAATTCAGAACAAAGAACATCAATATTGACACTATTAAAAGCTCCAGCAACATCAAAAAATACTGACACTAAACAATCCTTATTAATGTAACTATTTTGGATATCAAGCTGTAACTGACAAATACTTTCACGAGCCGATGTTCCTCTACGAAAACCAAATTGATTAGCAGGTAAAATATTGTTTTGTTCTATGTAAAATTCCAACCTTTGTTTTATTAATTGTTCAAAAATTTTACCAACACAAGATGTAAGTGCAATAGGGCGATAGGAATCGGGATCTGAACGAATTTTATCAGGCTTCAAAATAGGTACCAAACAGTCAGACTTCCAAGAGTGAGGTATATCATTGTTCAACCACAGATTATTTAATACTTTGAGAAAAATGTGCAAACCTCTATCACTAAGCTTTTTCAACATAATATAAGGAATACCATCCAGTCCAAAAGCACTATCTTTTCTAGAACAGACAGCAGCCATGAGCTCCTGTATTAAAAATGGTTTTGTTAAGAAACTATTTACAGAATTTGTGTCACTGGCAAGAGGAAAATTGGGTTTATTATTTACATAATCTGGGGTATATTTTTGCAGAAAATCTTGGATCCAACTATCATCATTATTGTTGCAAGAATATGTTTTATTAAATTTTCGCATATATTTCCAGATTCTCGACAGAGGCGTACATCGATTAAAGGAGCTGCAAAGTTCAACCCAACTATTTGATCTTTCTGTTTTCAAAGTAAGTTTTTTGAGGGCTTGTAATTTTTTAAACTGTATAAATGTTGTATCTGAGGGATTGTTTTTAAAATTAATATAAGCCAACTTAGATTTTTCAACTGCTTCTGAGCATTTTTTATTCCACCAAGGAAGAGGAGGGGATTTGACTAAATTCCTATGAGATGAGTTATTCATAGAGGAATTAGTATGGAAAGAAACTGGCGTATTCGGAAGACACTTATCAATTGCAGAACGCAAAATTTTACAAAACGCAGTATAAGCTTCCAATGGAGCAAAGTTTTGGTCCTGAAAATTAGATAATACTAAATCTACATTTTGTTCATACATCTTCCAATCAACCAATTTAAAGTTAGGATGTGTGGGCAAATGTGTGTTACTACTAGTGTTTGCTAAGCTACTATTATTTACAAAAACTTTAATAATTACAGGAAGGTGGTAACTGCCGAGTGGATCATTATGTACAAACCAATCACAAGAAAGAGCCAATGATGGGGACACCAAGGACAAATCTAAAGCATTTGGACGCCACGTCAAAGAACCGACTGTTGTCACTTCACCATTATTTAATAAAATTAAATTATTATCATCAATAATCTCCAAAATATCCCTACCTCTTGGATTTGTAGAATTACATCCCCATGATGTGTGATGAGCATTGAAATCACCAGCAAATATCATTGGTTCAGGCACTGATTTGATTAAAGACTCAAATTTATGTTTGTTAAAAGAAGGAGTGCAATTTGTTGGACAATAAAAACTTACAATACTTATTTCTGTATTATTTACAGTAATTCTTACGCAAATATTTTGCAAGGAATTATCAGAATATGTATTTATGTTTCTGTAATCTATACTATTGTGAATTAAAATAGCTACACCATTGTGTTTGTTACCAATATCATTTCTTTCTATTTTGTATCCTCTAATGTTAAAATGTTTAATAGGTGTCAACCAAGTTTCTGATATAATTGCTACATGTATGTTATGGTCATAGAGAAATCGAGTTAATAAAAGCCTATTACTTAAAATACTTTGTGCGTTCCAATGCATGATATTAAGATCCATTGTTATGAGAGGAAGTACTATTTCTGAATGTGTGCTGTAGAATTTCTTTTATAGATGTAGAATTTATGGGTTTATCTTTTTGGCTTACTATAATTTTTGTTATTGCATTTGTTAGAGTATTCATGAACAAATCTGACTTAGATAAGTTCATAATCTGAGTTTCAATACTTTTTTGTGTTAATTGCGGAAATGAATTTTCGTTGAATAAATCTGAATATTTGACGGCTCTGGATTTAATTTTACTTTCCTCAATTTTCTGTTTTTTTTGGGGACAAGTGTTTGAAATAGCGACATGATTGCCACCACAGTTGGCGCATTTTGCGTTTTTAGGGTCTTCTTTGCATATCTTAAAACTATGGTTAGATGTACATATGGAGCATATTATATCATTTTTACAGTATTTAGCAATATGTCCAAACTTCATGCATTGAAGGCACTGCTTTACAGGAGGAACGTACACGCTTACCTCATGTCTCCACGAGTCTAGATACACATATTGTGGCAACTCTGTTGATGCAAAAGTCACCGCGACAGTTTGAGTGGGCTGGTATGTGACCGCACCACCCTCACTCTGACTCTGCACTCGGCGCATGAAGCGCCTCACTTGTATGACATTTCTGGAACTCCCAATTAACGCAAATATTCTTTTATTTGATAAGTCCGTAGGGACTG
The DNA here is from genome assembly GCA_951800025.1 of Oligia strigilis. Taxonomy (NCBI): domain Eukaryota; kingdom Metazoa; phylum Arthropoda; class Insecta; order Lepidoptera; family Noctuidae; genus Oligia; species Oligia strigilis. The sequence continues at coordinate 19,615 of CATOHL010000026.1, read as the reverse complement.
AGGTTAGAACCCCAGTCACCTCGGTGTCGACAGCAGGTATTGTTGCTATAAACCCCATTTCTTCTAAAAGTTTTTTATTTTGCAAGAAAACATTTGCATTATTAGATAGATCAAAAGTGATACCAATTTTATATTTATTTATTGACCTCAAATGTAGTATCCCAGTCACACAATATTTCCGTATGGCATGGGATATGGCCAGCCTGTCCTTGTCAGTAAATGTTTTGTTCTCATTCTGATGAGATAAGAACACGATATATTCAGATTTTTTACTGTTTTCAGGGTACTTCCTTGAATACCCTGGAACTTTAAATATGTTATACTTCTTGCTGCAGTCTTCATCAGAGTCAGAAGAAGTATCCACTGATGCTCGATCGTCAGGGGGCTCCGCTTTTTTCCGCTTCTTGCTTCCCCCCATCTTCAAATCACTATTTACAACTATTAACACTTAACTATGGATTTAATATTTCTAATTTTTCCCAAAATATACAAAGAAATATACAATATTAATAATTTTTTAGAAAATTATTTCAATTTTGGCGCCTTGTACGTTTCAAGGTTCCCGCGCTTTTTTTGTGTCACTGACATTTGTCAAGCTTGACGCCTTGATGCGTCCTATACAGATAAAAAATGCTATGCTATGTATAGAACACGATAGTATTCTAGAATAAAGTAGAATTTTGTTAACGTTACTGTTGTGTATTGGTATTATTAGTAGCAGTAAATAATAAATTAATTCATTGAAGATGTCCAATGTATTTGGATTAATTGTGTCGGGTCGTCTTGTAAGTAGAAACCACGTTTTTACTTAATATTACTGAATGAAGCCCCAAAATGAAGATGTTTTGTGTGTTTTCAGGTGCAGACAGACTTCGCGACGTTGTCAGATACTCAGTTTCTTATAACAATCACGGAAGCGGACAATATCAACCATGCGGTGGTGTTTTTAACCGGTGTTTCTCCGCTGCCGGTCGGCACCGTCGGCATGGTCTACTGGAGCTGGCCAGACCCCGCGGCGCCACCCAACTGGCAGCTGCTCGGACACATTTCCAATACTAAACCCTCTGCTATTTACAAAATAGGAACATTGAAAAAGCTACATGAGCTATCTAGTAAGATTCATTGATTAACAGTCTTTTATACTTTCTATGCTTGTTGTAAACTGGTGCTTTATCCACATTTATCCTTATGGTTCACAGGTGACAATAAATTCATAACTGCATTTGGACAACAGCAGATATGTCACAATGCTCAGATTGGGATAGCCATTGAACCTGAATCAAATGTGCAAATCCTTACCTCCTCAGTAGTAAGTATGCATTCATTGATACCAAACAAACTTTGTCTCACATTATAATACCCCTTACAACAACAATTATTGTTTCAGTCACTACAACAAAGTAATTACATAACATTTGCCCAGAAGATGCTAGAACACTTGGTGAACTTTGTGGCGTCATTCTCGGTGACACAAGACCAGATGACCCCCACACCGGGCGTGTCCTACATACCACTCAACACTTTGCACACATGGTACCAGAACTTCGAGAGGAGGCTACAACAAAACCCTAATTTCTGGAAAAATTAATGCAATTCTTAAAATAATAATTAGCTGTATATCCAACAACATGGAACATGAATGCAATGGAACTAGAATCATTTTAGATTTTATATTTAGGTTCAGTGTGTGTACTGAACCTAGTGAGAAATGCATTTGTTCAGTTATTACACAAATGTGAATTTTTTAACAGATGACTGCAATGTCTACCCATTATTGTATTTGAAGAGATGTAACCTTGTAATTGATAGAACCCAGAATAAGAAACAGTATTCATAACAGCTTGTGTTATACAAGTGCAAGTGTTGGCACTGTTTGGTTGTGGACAGCTCATCATGTTTAACCCACCTAAAAATGAAGTTTTTGTTTAGTTAGTGTACTTGTTTCCCGTGGAAACAAAGTCACACTGTTCTGCTTGCTTGATTTGCAATGAGTTGCATCTGTAGCCCGAGACCCTGGAGGTAACATCAGTAATGAAATCTCTTTGTGTGTCTATGTACATTAGACAGAAAGACTGCTTAAGAATAACAATTTTGATAATAAAGTATTTTTAAATCAATGCATAGTGTCTTTGATTCCATCGCTCTAATCGCATTCCTGGAAAAGGGTTAGGCAGATGCGCTCAGTTCACTTCATACATTTGGCTATTGTTTTATCTGGAAGAGAATCTAAATTTGTGGCCTGGCAAACTTACGAATCTGCAGAAAATGCATTTTACAGGGGAGCTCGAGAGTGTTTTGAAAGCAAACATCAATGATAGGTGTTTTTTAGTAACCGGTATATAGGTACCGTGGTACATTTGGTTTTCAAAATAGTACTTTTTTAAGATTATTATCAAAGGATTGTCAACATTTTATAAGGATCAGAAATAAATACACATTCGTACTTTACATCATTAATAATCATTATACATAGAAGTTAATAATATCTATTCGTACCCCGGCAAACTTACGAAAGTGGTACTTTCGTTACTAAAAAATCCAATTGCGACTTCGGAGACAGAAATACGTACCTACGTGTTTTTGCCGCCACGGTGTGTAGTACCACCAGTGTTGCCAAATCGTTCCTTTTGGAACATTTTGCGTTCTATTTTACGGTCATGCGTTCTCTTTGCGTTCCCAAATTTTGTGCGTTCTCTTCGTTCCTTTTTGTATAAGTACTACTTCACCTCTAGCGATGACGCCGCGCCGCCCCGCCTTGTCACCATGGTATAGAAAAGTTTTAAGTTTGTGTACTGAAGACTAGGCTGTAAGTATGTACTTAGAATCCTTTGCCTAACCAGAAAGGGTGGATCAAACAAAACTTAAAACCCAAACATTGATTACCAAAGAGTAAAGTAACTATAGAGGAAAATGATTACTCTTTTCGTAGGAAATAAATTATAAACAGACACTTTAACAGCCCTTATGCACGCCACTGACGGCAAAAATCTTCAAGGAGGTCTATGAAAATATGAGCCTACAGTCCTACACAAAATCTTCTACAAAACAAAATTTCATAAAAAAATAAGCAGTAAGCTGTAGCACCTGTAATTTGTGGCTGTAGTATAATTATATTATAGCTGTATAAAGGTTGTGGCGAACCAAACTAATTGTCTATGGTTCCCACTACTAGCAATTCAAAGGACAACACTACCTAGCTAGAACATGGGTCTATGGTAAAGAGGTAGTTAGCAAGTAAGTCTGATTTTGAATCGGAACATAAGAAACCTTTCTAATCCGCTTCATGTAAATAATTAACACAAATTGTTATTATCTTGTTTGTTTATACGGTATTCCTCTGCTGTCGCGTGTATACCGCGCTGTGACCTGTGAATGCGATGCAAATACACATCTCTTGAGAACAACTGGATCGAGTTTCATTTATGTAAACAGGGCGCCCTTAACGCGCCTAAATTGGTGACCCCGACGATAGAACATAGCAGTGATTTTACACAGAAGATAGAAGAACTCAATCCAGTATCGTGAAGCGCAACGAGCTCACACTCATCCCGGGCAGCGGGTTTCTTCGTGAACAAGTCCTAGTCGATACCTACTCGCCGTCATTACGAGGACTTTCGTGCTATTAGTGCATTGACGTTCGGCTGTGCATATTAATTGTGCCTAATTACACCGTGTTTGAACTTTATCGACCTGAAACAAGAAAAATCATATAATTCCGCGATAGCAGCGCCATTTTTCTTGTGCGGATTTTTTAAGGAAACCTCAAAGTTAGCGCGCGAAGTTTGACAGCCTGACACTGACACATGTGTCTGTCATCACTATCTGCAAACGTCAAACGTAAACCGGCTGCGTTCCAGAGAAACTTGAAATGTAAAGGTGTGTTCCTTAATAGTGTGATGTGACAACAGCAACAGAAGCCTGTAAGTTATTTTTTATTTTTCTAAACTCTGCATGGATGGACATTCCTACTACCTACCTCAAATACAACGGTGTTTCCATAACCACTCACGCGACCGCTGTCATAAACTAACTCAACTTAATATACGCCGCAGTGACATCTGGATAAAACTCACGTAACATAAAACGCACGTTCCACCGCCCAGTATTTATTTTTTTGTAATTTTGTCTATGGGAGTATTGCTTGCGTTCCATTTTCTTTAGTCGAGTGGTTAGATGTAGTACATGTGTGCCAAAAACCGTGAGTTCGTAGCAGCATTACGAAATTAGTTATCTGTAGTTGAAAATCATAAAAAAAATCAAATGACGGCGATGACGGCTGCATAATAGGATACTCGCGTGATATAAATGTTATTGTATAAATAAACTTTGAAACTACAATGGTATGTATTATATGTCATTCGATTCGGTATGAATGGGGCTATTTTTTAGGTAAATAAAAAAATAGGGTCATCGCTTTCGATTTTGAATGAAAATTACTTTAATTTTTAATTTTCGCAATGTAAACAAACATTAAAAATAAGCAATTATTAAAAAAAATCAAAGTCTCTTAAAGTTACGAAACAAGTTTTGTAATCTACCCTGGTCTATCCACTTGAAGAAACAGCCATTAGTTTAACAGCGGTCCATAGTTTTTTTTTCTGTACGAGTCGTGTATAAGTGGCGCGGCCCAAAATAAAAAATGTATGGGCATAACGATGCCCCTCGCGCGGGAAATGTTTATGTGAGTGGATAAGAACAATAAGTGCTTAATTTTAAACTAAATGCCTAAACATAACAACATTTAATTGTATTTCTTTTCCTTGTTTTGTGCATTCTGCATGTTTTGACTTTATTAATTATTCCGGTTTAATTGTTAATATTCCATTAGGGGCATGTACGCAATGCTAATAACTTAAAAAAGAGGTTGTTGGAAAACATTTTTATTTTTACTGTTTACATTTATTTTACATTTTACTTTTTATTTGCCCGTTTTCTGCATGTATATTAATTTTTGTTTAGTTTTGTGTGTCCTATTTGTTATGAATCTGCTTTTTCATGGTGACTATTTAACTTATTGATTCTGCCTCTGCGCAACTATTGTATAAGTTATACTGTGTTTCTCTTAGGGTTGTGTGTTTTTGTTTGTAAGATAAATATAATTTGTATAGTAACGCAATGACTACCGAAGGAAAGGAAGTTTTCCTGGATCCTGAACCTGGAACTGGTGGTGAACAGTCCGCTGACCCATCCCCATCTAGATCTCAACCGATATTAGTCAATCGAGTTTCCATCCGCGTTCCTCCTTTCTGGCCAGACCGACCAGCACTCTGGTTTGCAAGTTTGGAAGCACAATTTCATATTAATAGCATTACACAAGAGTTGACTAAATATTACTATGCTGTAAGTCAGCTGGACACCAAATCCGCGACTGAAGTCGAAGACATAATTATTGAGCCACCTAAGAGTCAACCGTACAGTTGTCTTAAAAAGGCCCTTATCTCCCGTTTCTCTGAATCTTATGAAGAGAAAATTAGAAGGCTCCTTGAGAAAGAGGAGATCGGGGATAGGAAGCCATCATCATTCTTCCGCCACCTCAGGACTCTTGCTGGTCCATTTTTCCCGGAGCAGCTCCTTCAAAATATTTGGACAAATAGGTTACCTCATTACATGCAAGGTATTTTAGTCGCCCAAAAACATTCATCCCTTGAGGACTTGGGTGAGCTGGCTGATAAGTTGCAAGAAATCAGTCCACCAATGAATGTCCATGCAGCAGGTAGGGCATCATCATCATCATCATCCGGTGATGACACCAAGGAACAACTTAAGATGCTCCAACAACAAGTGGCGGATCTGACACGGCTTGTGACCGGCCTCACCACAAGTAATGACAGAAATAACCGCAGTCGCTCAAGCTCACGCTCACGCACTCCTAACGGCCAATGCTGGTATCACAGGCGTTTCGCGGCGAAAGCTTCCAGGTGTTCACAACCGTGCACTTGGTCTGGTCCCGTACCACAGGGAAACTCCAGCAGCAGTCAGTAGCGGCGACCACTGACTGCTCCCTAGCAAGTCGCCGTCTATTTGTCACCGATCGGTATTCGGGCCGACGATTTTTAATTGACACCGGTTCCGATCTTTCGTGCCTACCTAGACGTTACTCCCAGGGAAAAAAGCAGCCACTCCCGTACGAACTTTTAGCAGCCAACGGCACTAAAATAAATACTTTTGGTCTAGTCGAACTGAAATTGAACTTAGGTTTAAGACGTGACTTTGCATGGAAGTTCATAGTCGCAGAAGTAGGAACTCCAATAATCGGTTCAGATTTCCTGGCTCATTACCACCTTTTACCAGACTGTGCTCATGGAAGGTTGCGAGACGATAAAACAGGGTTGTCAGCGGAAACCGAATTCTCCTCTGTTGTGAAATATTGAGTGTTGCAATGTTAATAAAATATTTGTTGTGGTTTGGTGTATGACAACACCAACTTCCTCTCCCCTTTTTCTACAACGACGCCACTGTGTTAGCATGTTCATTTTGTGTGTCCTATTTTTTATATTATTAAAACAAGTCAAACAATACCTGGGACTCTTTCAATAACCTCCATTTGCAACAGGTTATGGGCCCAGAACCCGCAATCCCAAAGTATTGTTTTTTGAGAAGAACTTGGTATTGGAAAAAGTTTCGAGGTTATGAAAAAACCGTCGTGGACTCGTGGTCGTGGTAACTAGAAATACAATTTATTTAATAGTTACGCGATTTGTGAAGATGGACAGCACACAGCACAGTTTGAGATTACAAGGCGGTGAGAATTGGGCGGTCTGGCGTTTTCAGACGGAAGTTCTTATGAGAGGCAAGGGATTATACGAAATTATTACGGGTGAGCGAGTTAAGCCTGAAGATGTGAAAGCCCTTACAGAATGGAGGAGCCATGATGCAAAAGCTCAGGAGATTATTGTTATGAGGATGGAGCCAGGGCCACTGACACATTTGTTAACATGTTCAACTGCTAGTTCTATGTGGAGCAAACTAAGGTCAGTTTATGATAAAGAGTCTGTTGTCAGTGTGCACCTACTGCAGCAAAAGTTTTTCCTGCTACAGTTTGAAGACAGTTCCATGTCTGTTTTTCTGTCTAAATTGGAGGATGTAGTTAGCAAACTTAAACAAGCTGGTGAAACTGTGTCGGAGAAGATGACAATCACTAAAATTCTCATGAGTTTGCCGGAACAGTACAAACATTTCCGTTCTGCGTGGGAGTCAGTTGCACATGAGAGTCAAAACCTGGGAGAATTAACTTCAAGATTATTGTTGGAAGAAGAAAGATTGGGTTCTGAAAATAAGGAAATAGTGGCATTAGCTAGTATAAAGAAATGTTATAGTTGCGGTAAAGAAGGACATATTGCTAAAGTGTGCAGAAATAAAAGCACACAAAAAGAAACTAGGACGTGCAATTACTGCAAGAAGAGAGGTCATGTCATGGAAAATTGTTATAAGCTGAAGAATAGGAAAGGAAACAACACAAACATGAAGGAAAATAAAGATTCAAAGAATAGTGAAGTAAATGCATTTATGTGTTCCAGCAGCAGTGGTACGGAACGCGGTATTTGGTACATGGATACTGGAGCTAGTGAGCACATGTGTTGTGATAAAACCTTATTTGATTCCATAATTGATAAGTCTTGTTCCTCTAAAGTAAAGGTCGGTGATGGCAGCCTTTTAGAAGTTTATGGTATTGGGAATGTAGTAGTGTATGCCTGGAATAATTGTAAGTATATAAAAACTGTTTTGTCAAATGTGTTGTACATCCCAGACTTAAAATTCAATTTGTTTTCTGCAGGATATGTTTTGGACAAGGGTATGCGTTTAGTGTCAAATAGTAATGTTTGTGAATTTATAAATAAACATGGGGAAGTTTGTGCAACAGCAAATAGATCTTGTAAGCTATTTAAGATGAACTTTGTTTATGATAATCCAAAGTATGATAATGCTCCATTAACTAAAATGCGCGAATTGGAACGCAATTCTGTTTTTGAAATGTCATGTTGTCATTTAACTAAAAAGGTTGAAAATATTTCAGTTTGGCATAATAGACTGTCTCATCAAAATCTAACTCAAATTAAAAATATATTAACCAGGAATAATATTAACTATGTAGACAACAGTGATGTCAGTATGTGTGAAAATTGTTTGCGTGGTAAGCAGCATAGACAACCTTATCCTAGAAGTGAGAGTCGTGCAGCAGAAAAATTAGATCTTATCCATGCTGATGTTTGTGGACCTATGGAGAATGCCTCAATTGGAGAATCAAGGTATTTCCTTTTGCTTAAAGATGATTGTACGGGTTATCGTTTTGTGTTTTTTATGAAAAGAAAATCAGAAGTTTCTGTTTGTATTAAGAATTTTGTGGCTAAGGTGGAAAGGGAATGTGAAAGAAAAGTGAAAGTTTTGAGAACAGACAATGGCTTAGAGTTTATGAGTAATGAGTTGAAAGTTTTTCTGGATGAAAAAGGTATCATTCATCAACGTTCAGTAGTGTACACCCCTCAACAAAATGGCAGGGCTGAAAGAGAGATGCGGACACTTGTAGAAGCTGCCCGTGCCATGATTTATGGTTTGAGTAAAGTTTTTTGGGCAGAGGCAGTAAATACAGCCTGTTATACATTGAATAGAACAGGTCTTAGCCCAGTCAAGGGTAAATCCCCATATGAGTTGTTTTACAATAAAGATATTAACTTGGATTTCTTTCATGAGTTTGGCTGTAAGGTATCAGTGCATATACCAAAAGAAAAGCGTCTAAAATGGGATAACAAGAGTGTAGAAGGTATGTTTGTAGGTTATGGTGAAAATGTAAAGGGGTATCGCATATATTTTAGTGATAATCATAAGGTAGAGATACACAAGGATGTCGTGTTTTTACCTAACTTGTGTAAGATTGAATATGTGGAAAAAGAGAATTTAAATGTGTGTGTACAAGACCAGGAAAATGTTGTGTTGAGTGATGATGAGAATATTCAAGGGAAAGAACAGGAGGTAGACAGAACTGAAAGTGAGCATGTAATAACTGAGGAACAGAGCAGTGATGACATAAGTCATAATGAAGCAAATGGTAGATTGCAGCTAAGGGATAGAAATAAAATAAAAATACCGGATAGGTTACTTGATTATGATTTGGGTTTGTTGACAGTTTGTGATGAAGATCCTGTAACATATGAGGAAGCTGTGTCGAGTAGTGACAGTAACAAATGGAAACAGGCAATGGAGTTAGAGATGAAAGCACTTACTGAGAATGAAACATGGATAACTGTAGAGAAGCCAGAGAATTGTGATATTATTGACTGCAAATGGGTTTTTAAACGTAAGAAAGATGAAAAAGGGAACATTATGTCACATAAAGCTAGGTTAGTAGCTAGAGGTTTTAAACAAGATTTGTCTCTGTCAGAAATTTATAGTCCTGTAGCAAGGTTAACCTCTGTAAGGTTATTTTTAGCATTCTGTAATGAATATAACCTACCTATACATCAATTAGATGTCTGTAGTGCCTTTTTGTATGGAGACATTGATGGTGATGTTTATGTATCCTTACCTAAAGGGTGTTATAATGAGAAGAAAAATATTAATGTGTATAAGCTAAAAAGATCTCTGTATGGTTTAAAAGACTCACCAAAAAATTGGAATAAAAAGTTTCATGATGTTATAACTAAATTAGGATTTCTAAGATGTGAGTATGAATATTGTTTGTATATGAAAATAAATGCTGAGTGTAAAGTATACTTACTCCTATATATTGATGATTTGTTGTTAGCATCTAGTGTTATCAAAGAGATAGAATATGTAAAGAAATTGTTAAATGAACATTTTAAAATGAAAGATCTGGGTCAAATTAGTCACTATTTGGGAATGCATGTAACACAAAATGTAAGGGAGGGTACTATAGTAATAAATCAGAGCACTTACCTTGAAAAATTGCTAAACTCTTGTAATATGTTAGATTGTAAGGCGGCTGTGACCCCGATGGAAGAAAATTTTGATCATAGTGTGTTAAAAAGAGATAAGTCAGAGAATCCAGAAATAGAACATAGATGTAGAAAGGTAATTGGTTCACTAATGTATGCAATGTTGTGTTCCAGACCTGACTTATGTCTTTCCATAAGTATTTTAAGTAGGTACCAGTCTTGTGCTAGTAATGATTTATGGGTAGCTCTCAAGAGAGTGCTACGATATATAAAAGGGAGCTTACAGATAAGCTTAGTTTATAAGAAAGGTAAAATTAAGAATATCATTGGTTTCGTTGATTCTGATTGGGCCGGTGACAAAGTTGATAGAAGGTCTACTGGTGGTTATGTGTTTCAAATTTATGGTTGTACCATTTCATGGGTTTCTCGCAAACAGACTACAGTTGCTCTGTCATCCACTGAATCTGAATATGTAGCTTTAAGTTTAGCTGTTAGCGAAGCATGTTGGTTGAAAAATCTTTTTGAATATTTTGAAGGTAAAACTGGTTGTGTAAAATTGTTTGAAGATAATCAGTCTGTAATTAAACTTTGTAAAAATCCGCAATTTCATCATAAAATTAAGCACATTGATATTAGAGTAAATTTTGTACGTGATATGGTAAATAATAATATTGTAAGTGTTGATTACATCAGCACAGGTGATCAAGTGGCAGATATTTTAACTAAACCTTTGGGTAAAGTAAAGTTTGAAAAGTTCAAAGATTGTTTAGGATTGTGTTAGTTTGTTTTAATGTTTTGTTCAACAAAAGGTAATTTTGTATAATTTCTATAGAGTTTTAACATTGAGGGAGGGTGTTGTGAAATATTGAGTGTTGCAATGTTAATAAAATATTTGTTGTGGTTTGGTGTATGACAACACCAACTTCCTCTCCCCTTTTTCTACAACGACGCCACTGTGTTAGCATGTTCATTTTGTGTGTCCTATTTTTTATATTATTAAAACAAGTCAAACAATACCTGGGACTCTTTCAATAACCTCCATTTGCAACATCCTCAATTGACCAACCCAGTGTTAAACTTATTCAAGCACCTGACTCACCATACTCGCACATTTTGACCGAGTTCCCGAGCATATCACGTCCCCCTGGCGCGCCTAAAGAGGTGAAACACACTACGGTGCACTTTATCAAAACCACCGATGGCCCACCTGTGACAGCCCGACCACGTCGTCTTGCCCCACTAAAGCTTCGAGCTGCTCAGACAGAATTCGAGGAGATGATTCGCGTAGGCACCGCTCGACCTTCTAGCAGCTCATGGTCCTCCCCGTTACACCTCGCGCTTAAAAAAGACGAGACTTATCGTCCGTGCGGCGACTACCGCGCTTTAAACGCCCGCACAATTCCGGACTGCTACCCTGTCCGCCATATAGGGGATTTCGGCCACAACTTGTCCGGATGCTCAGTTTTCAGCACCCTTGATTTAATTAAAGCATACCAACAAATTCCCGTAAATTCTGATGATATTTGTAAAACAGCCATAATCACACCTTTTGGACTCTATGAATTTCCCTATATGACCTTTGGTCTTAGAAATGCCGGACAGACGTTTCAAAGGTTCATAGACGAAGTTGTGCGAGGATTTAATTTCTGTTTCGCCTATGTCGACGATATCCTCGTGTACTCGAGAGACCCCCAACAACACGCTGAACACCTCAGACTCTTGTTTCACCGACTGCACCAGTATGGAGTGGTCATCAATCCGGCGAAGTGCGTACTTGGGGCAGCCGAGGTAACGTTTTTGGGTTACCGTATTAATGCTGCAGGCACCTTTCCTCCCGAAGACCGTATCCGTGCTTTAGTGGATTTCGCTCCTCCTAAGACCGTACAAGGCGTACGTAGGTTCTTGGGCATGGTTAACTATTACCGCAGATTTTTGCCCGACGCCGCTAAGTATCAGGCTCCTTTAATCGACGCAGTCGCTGCAACTAACAGCAAAGGCGCAAAGCCATTTCCATGGACGCCCGAGCTCGAACAATGTTTTGATAACTGCAAGAAGAGCCTAGCTAACGTTACTACTCTATCGCACCCAAATTGTGAGGCCCCTTTAGGTCTTTTTACCGATGCGTCGAGCATGCACGTAGGCGCATGTTTACAGCAGAAGGTCGATGATAACTGGCAACCCCTAGCATATTTCAGCAAAAAGCTCACCGAGAAACAATCTCAGTGGCCCGCTTATTATAGGGAACTTCTAGCTGTGTACGAGAGCGTTCAACACTTTCGGCACATACTAGAAGTGCAGAATGCTACAGTTTTTACTGACCATAAGCCCCTCGTGTATGCCTTCACGCAGCGTCGCGACAAGCTTCCACCAACACAACTCAACCAATTAACTTTCATCAGTCAATTTACCACCGACATAAGATATATCAAGGGTACCGATAACGTAGTCGCCGATGCTATGTCGCGGGTTGAATCTATTTCATTAGAGGAGGACTACCAAGCCCTTGCAGAGTCGCAAGAGAGAGACGAGGAACTCAAAGAGGCGGGCTCGTTTACTTCTCTAAAATTGAGAAAAATCGTTGTTCCAGGAACTGATACTTCCATAATCTGCGACACGTCGACAGGTAGACCTCGCCCATACCTCACCTTACCTTTCCGTCGAGCAGCATTCGATCGACTGCATGGTCTTAGTCACCCTGGCGTGAGAGCAACCTTACGATTGGTGGCTGAGCGATACGTATGGCCGCATATTAACACCGACTGCCGACAATGGGCGAAGTCATGCTTACAATGTCAACGCAGTAAGGTGACCAGGCACACATCTGCACCGTTGATGTCTTTTCCGATCGCAACAAAAAGATTCTGTCATGTCCACATTGATATCATAGGACCACTACCGCCTTCAGACAATTTCACATATTGTCTTACCGCGGTTGACAGATTTACGCGATGGCCCGAAGCGTGGCCTATGACATCTATCACGGCGGAAGAAGTGGCAGACACGCTGGTGACTGGTTGGATATCCCGTTTCGGGGTGCCAAGTACCGTGACGACCGACCAGGGTCGTCAGTTTGAATCTGCCTTGTTTCGGCGCCTCATGAATGTATGCGCAACAAAGCGGATTCGCACAACCAGTTACCACCCGTGCGCAAATGGCATGGTAGAACGCATGCACCGCCAACTAAAAGCTTCTTTAATGTGCCATCCCCAGACGTGGAGCAAGGCACTTCCACTGGTACTCCTTGGCATGAGGACTGCCCTCAAAGAGGACCTGAACACCTCGTCCGCTGAGTTAGTCTATGGAGAACCTCTTCGACTTCCTGGAGAACTTATCATGCCAGCGGAAGAACCCAGGAGCCCAAACGATATCACTGATTTCGTCACGGAGTTGAGGAGCCGGATGGAAATTTTACGTCCAATACCAGCCTCACGACACGCTCGACCGTCAACCTTCGTATTCAAAGATTTGGCGACGTCGACCCATGTCTTACTCCGCGACGACACTGTTCGACGGCCTCTGCAACCTCCATACACTGGCCCATACCGTATCCTAAGGAGAAGGGACAAAACCCTTACCTTGGAGATGAACGGAAGAGAGGCTACGGTCAGCATAGACCGTGTTAAGCCAGCATACCTGGACTCTGAACTAATTTCCTCACCACCTGCTCCAGTTCCCGTTCCAGATTCTCCTTCCACACACCCAACTCCCTTCACGCCAACTACTCCATTCCCCTCAGACACTGTCACCACCAGAGCTGGCAGACGGGTTAAATTTAGGGACATTCTAGATTTATAGTTTTTATCTTATATTGTTTTGTATTTTCTGTGTGTATACCTTGTATTTCTCCGTGGGGGGGTGGTGTGGCGAACCAAACTAATTGTCTATGGTTCCCACTACTAGCAATTCAAAGGACAACACTACCTAGCTAGAACATGGGTCTATGGTAAAGAGGTAGTTAGCAAGTAAGTCTGATTTTGAATCGGAACATAAGAAACCTTTCTAATCCGCTTCATGTAAATAATTAACACAAATTGTTATTATCTTGTTTGTTTATACGGTATTCCTCTGCTGTCGCGTGTATACCGCGCTGTGACCTGTGAATGCGATGCAAATACACATCTCTTGAGAACAACTGGATCGAGTTTCATTTATGTAAACAGGGCGCCCTTAACGCGCCTAAAAGGTGTTTTTTTTTAAATAAATAATTTGATTGAGGCTGCCATCAAGCTATTTTTTTTTTGACAGACTGGCGTCTGTAACAGTTTGTTTTAAAAAAAATACAGCTCGAAAATATAGCTTAAAAAGTTTGACAGGTTCGCGTAGCTGGATGTGCTGGCGCACATCAAGCTACCCGAAACTGTAAAATATTTCCAATCAACTTTAAACCTTATAATTTAGCGATAAAGTTGAAAATCTGTTAAACGAAATAGTTTTTTTTTATACATATTTTTCATTTGCGTTCCCTCACCGCTAATTTCGTTCCTTTTTAGACATCCCAGCGTTCTAAATCTTCAATCACTACTGGCAACACTGAGTACCACGTTTACGTACAGTTTTTCATCTAAACATCGATTTTACTAAAACTGCAGATTCGTAAGTTTGCCGTGGATGTGACGATTTGTTTAAAAATAATAAATAATTAAATATGATACTCAAACTCAACTCAAATCATTTATTTCAATTAAACCTTGTACAGGCACTTTTGAATTGTCAAAATTAAATAGTCTGTCAGTTAGTCAGAAAGTTGAAGCTAGTTGCCCCATGGACGTAATATATAGAAGTAACTCTATATATTACGTCCATGAGTTGCCCATTCCAAAGCGTAGATCTCTATGGAGAAGAACTGTAAAGGAACTGTAATAAAAACCCCAAATTGCTTAACTTAGCTTTATTAATGTAGAGGTTGTTTACAATGAGGTAACATAACAACATTCTTCTGAACACAATAACTACAAAAGGCACGTGTTTAAACGTTTAATACTTAAATAGATAGTGAACATCGCTGGTCACTGCGCGCCTCGCCACTGTTACTCTACTTTGTACTCGATATGAAACTTAAAGTTTACTCTGAGATCCCCATTACAATTAATCAACAATAAAAACTTATATGGACGCACAGTCGCGTCACTCTTCTTATTTGTTACCAAACAACGCACGATGCTCGCCGGCCGCCGCGCGTGCATTGCATAAGGCACTTCACTGTTAGTGTATGCTATGCAAAACATAGCTTGCCATGAATAGTCTAAAATCTATATAAATACTGTAGTATGTTACTGAAAGTGAAAAGTTATATTAATAACACAACACATGGATGTACTACAATCGAGAAATTATTGTATTCATGACCCAAAAGACCATTTGCTAGAGCAGCTAGAGCTGTATAAAAATGACGGTAAATTTAATTACTTTCCTTAAACAGATGTTTAAAAAAACAAAAGCTTGTAAAAAAATGGTTGCCTGTAAAGTCGGTTTTACGGGCGAAGATTTTACGTGACAACGTCTTTTTCTCGGTAGAATATTTATTGATATGAATATAATTAAATTGCACAATAGGAACAAGGAATTGAATGAAAATAAGAATTCAAGCATGCGCCGATTCAATGCGCCTAATTCTCTAGTGCTGCGCGCGCGGCAGACCGATCATAGTTGAGTGGGAGAGAGACGCAAGGCATTCGGCGGGCCTCTCTCTCGT
Organism: Oligia strigilis; assembly: GCA_951800025.1. Lineage (NCBI taxonomy): Eukaryota > Metazoa > Arthropoda > Insecta > Lepidoptera > Noctuidae > Oligia > Oligia strigilis. The sequence continues at coordinate 4,033 of CATOHL010000026.1, read as the reverse complement.
TCGGTGACTCATCGTAACGTTACCGAGCGTTACACTTTTTCATAAGTGACTCCCAGCCGCAACCTAATTTAAGACGTTGTCACGTCAAAAATAAAAACTTTAATTTCGGAAGTCGGTGGCAAAAAACTAAAATACAGATCCAAAGACACCGACTTCCGAAATTAAAGTTATTTTTCTATTTGTAGTGTTTTTTGGAAGTCGGTTGCTTTTTTTTGTAAAAAAGTTTTTATTTTTCACTTTTTAGTGGGTCAGTTTGTAATTTATCTAAGTTACAATAGCCTAATGTCAACTACTCATCACCTTTTACAAAATATTGCATTTCCCGATGCAGGGACGTTAATTGTTGAGGAGTCGTTCTCCTAGTAAGAACCAGGAGAACTGGAGCTGATTGAAAAGTCACCATCAGCTCCACTTCACCATACGTATTGTAACGACCATAATTGCTTAGCCACCACATTAAAGTACCTAATAGAATCGCAACCCGTGAAATACTTATTATTGAGTAGTTCCGATGGCCATCTGTGGTCTTCATCATCAATTCCACTTCACGACATGGTGCTTTCCGAGAGCAAATGCACGAGTTACTATAAAATATACCCAAATCGCTATAGGTGTGCCTATAAAATTTGAGGGTTTCCCTCAATTTCCATGGGATTCCCTCATCAGATTCCGACTTGGTGACAATGGGACCACCTTGAGAGTATACCCTTTCAAACAAAAAAAGAATTTTTGGAATCGGTCCAGTCGTCTTCGAGTAATCGGTGAACATACATAAAAAAACGTATATAAAGTCGAACATATAACCTCCTCCTTTTTGGAAGTCGGTTAAAAATATGGTAGTTAGCTGTCAAATTCATGGAACACTCGAAGTAACTAACTATTGAAGCAAACAAATGGCAGTTTTTATCACCATAATGGGTCAAGTGGGTCATGATTTAAACAGTTTGACTGTACCTACGAGATAAGACTCAGTTGTCCCATCTCGTAAATGAAATAATAATTTATATGTTAACAGAAAAGTGTGCAATCCGTCATTCTATACAATTCCTAGGAAATGTGTACAATTCTTAAAATAGATAGGAAATCTATGATATATTTTTTAATATGCACTTTTCCTAGGAAATCTATACAGTCATTTCCTAAATAGCAATCGGAAATCTTAAAAATTCAATTTATGTTATGCTACTAGACGACGTGGATGCAAGAGCGAGCGAAGGGCACCCCGAGGTTCGGTTTGGTTAGGTTCCTTTAAACCCTGCAGACAGAAATAGGAGCCCCGCTGGGCGGGGCTCCGTCGACCTGATGTCGACGTCGTTAGAAATAAAACATGCAGCATGCTAAATGTATGCTTTAGAATGTTATGCTTAATTTTATATAGTTCCTAGTATCATTACAAACGTGTTTTATTTCTTTTAGTCACAGAAAGCATTACTTTTTATATATTTCCTAGTATCATCTTGGAATTGCATACAATTCCTAGGAAATACATACATTTCACAGGAAATGTGTGTATTAAAGAATCTTTGAAACATTATTTTACATTTCCTTAATAGGCTCGGAATTGCATATATTTCCTAGAAATTGTGTAAAATTCCTAGGTTTCATACATTTCCGGTAACATATACAATAATTGGATGCAACCATTGTGTTTACAAGAATAAATACAAAACATTATAAACTATTAGATCATAGCATAATAATAATAATTCAGCTATCCCACGAAGGGACATGGTTCACAGCCGTCGTTGGCCTTCACATGAGGCAGCAAGGTGATATCACCACACTCGATATTACGCTAACATCTCGCGAATAACGAGAAATGCAGAACATCAGTGTCGCATTATAACTTAACTAAAAACATGTTACCAACATGAACATAAGTTTTTCATACAACCTCAAACAGAGGCAGCTACTTTTCTTTAAAAATATATTTGAATAGTCGGAAGGGAAGCGTCACGAAGCGTCATGTCAGTCGGTCGCGGCGAGGAAGGGGTGCGCGAGCGCGGCGGCGGCAGAGAGGCGCGCGCTTGGGTCGGGCTCCAGCAGGCGCGCCGCCAGCCCGAAGGGCAGTCCGGGAAGCGTCATGTCAGTCGGTCGCGGCGAGGAAGGGGTGCGCGAGCGCGGCGGCGGCAGAGAGGCGCGCGCTTGGGTCGGGCTCCAGCAGGCGCGCCGCCAGCCCGAAGGGCAGTCCGGGAAGCGTCATGTCAGTCGGTCGCGGCGAGGAAGGGGTGCGCGAGCGCGGCGGCGGCAGAGAGGCGCGCGCTTGGGTCGGGCTCCAGCAGGCGCGCCGCCAGCCCGAAGGGCAGTCCGGGAAGCGTCATGTCAGTCGGTCGCGGCGAGGAAGGGGTGCGCGAGCGCGGCGGCGGCAGAGAGGCGCGCGCTTGGGTCGGGCTCCAGCAGGCGCGCCGCCAGCCCGAAGGGCAGTCCGGGAAGCGTCATGTCAGTCGGTCGCGGCGAGGAAGGGGTGCGCGAGCGCGGCGGCGGCAGAGAGGCGCGCGCTTGGGTCGGGCTCCAGCAGGCGCGCCGCCAGCCCGAAGGCGCAGTCCGGGAAGCCCGCCACCCAGCGCGCCGCACTGAACTCCTCCGCCTGCGACACGAGTGTCCATTAGGATGTACGTTCATGAACACAAACATTACTCATTGCATTGGTAATACTGAGACTGCACGTTTTTTGAAATGAAAACTTCTTTGAATGAATGAATGATGAATGAATGAATGAATGATATGAATGAATGATATATTTATTTGCAAGAATATAGGTAGCTAACATAAGTTCTTAAGATCTCTGGGTTTCACTATATTCGGCATTTCAGCCGTGCAAATATTTAGATTTACATCTTGGTTATCTTGAAGCATGCAGTACCTACACATTAAAGTAATTAACAATAACATAAAAATAATAATAATAATTTAAATTTGGATTACAATGAAATTAATAAAATTATATCATAATAATAATTTATATAAAAAATAGTGATTAATAATGTCATATCAATGAAAAATTGCAAGATTAATGAAAATGTTTCAATATTATATATTATAAGTAATGTAAATATGTAGATCAGATATCATAGTAATTATAATAAATAAGTTTTACATTTTACATTAAAAAAATTCATTGATGGAATAAAAACATCTCTCACACAACCAGTTATATAGCTTTCTATTAAATTCTAAATTCTTCGGTTATATATTTTCACCGCCATGGTATAACAATTTTCGTTGCATACTTTTAGTCTATTACGCGGGACTACTAGTGGCTTTTGTACTACTTTCCTTTTTGACATAGCCTTTTCATCTTTTTCAAAAAGCGAGTAGTTATTTCTTACAAATTTGCAGATTTCAAATACGTATAAAGACGGGAGGGTAAGCAGCTTTTGCTTAATAAATACAGGTTTACAAGAGTCTTAAGATTAAAAATTGACCTTACACACTTTTTTTGGGCTATGAATGCCCTCTGGGCATTAGTTGAATTCCCCCATTCAGTTATTCCATACCTTAAAACAGAACAAACATGGCTATGGTATACCAATAAGGCTGTTTGAATGTCTGTTAGATTTTTGATCCTCCTAAGTGCAAATACGAATTTGTTTATTTTCATTTTTCGTGTCCATAATTACTCCTAAAAATGTGATATTATTAACTTCTTCCTTAGGCGCGTTGGGCATTTTTTGCGATGGAAAAAAACCATTGAACTCGCGACACTGTTACAGTAAGCGACACCGCGTGTTTTGTTTATAAAACGATTAAAAAAATACTCGCTTCGGATGTGTTCGGCTGTACTCGGTTCTAATGTAGGTATATCCGACATGTCAGTGAGTGATGGCAAGTATTCTGATTGTGTTTTGTTTTCACTTCTGTCGGCACTCCCGGAGTGCCACTGTTGTTTTTTACAAATCAGTCTCACTATACCCATTGATTTAAGAAACGACGAATGGAAATAGTGAGACTCATGTCCTCGTACAAAATCCATTTAGAGCGTATTTTTTAAACGCCAGAAAAACAAAATCTACAATATCTTACAGAAACGCAT